>DF358404.1:32202-77357 GCA_000787875.1 Solanum virginianum
GTGGTAAATTATTCAGTATTGTGATCTTGACATCAGAAGAAAAAAAAAAAACAAAGAAATGCACAAGGGGATGTTTTGTACTTACTCCAGCCAAGAATAGGTGAAAGAAATGTATTGGGTGAAAAAGGTGTGAGATCAGAGAAAACTCTCTCACTTCATCATCTAATAAAGACACTTCATTAGTAAACCTACATACAACAAGAAGCACTAAATCAACTGCCATATACAACTTCACATCATCTCTAAAATTAACAAATATGCATTCAACTCACTTTTCAGAGTAAAATGGCAAGCATAACATTTGCAAGAGCATGTCAAATAGAATATCATCCTACAATTTAACAGTAGTAAAAGAAAGTCAGAAAAGTGAAGACAGCTGGACCAGTACACATTTAGTAAGACATCCACCGGTACTTCATCATACAAGGTCAGCAAGCGATCTATGTATCACAAAGAGCTTCCAAAATGCAACTTCAGATGAATCAGATTAACCAAATATGAAGTTTTAGCAGAGCTCTATTGCTGGACATCATATCATAGTAGGAAGTATACTAAAGCCTAGACACAAGCCAGAAACCATTTTGTAAGAAATAGGCAATTCTCAAGCCTTTTTTGTTGTTGTTGAAAATCAATACTTCCTCCATTTCATTTTATGTGGCACCCTTTCCTTTTCAGTCCGTCCCAAGAAAAATGTCACCTTACTAGAATGAGAAACAATTTAACATTAGAATTCCCTTTTTACCCTTAATGAAATGATTTTCAACCACACACATATCAATGGATGATTTTAGACTACAAGTTTCAAAAGTCGTTCCTTTTTTTCTTAAACACCGTGCCAAGTCAAATGGTGCTACGTGAAATGGGATAGAAAGAGTATCAATTTAATAGACAACAAAAGCTTGGAAGCCAAGTGTAGACAATTCTCAATCTTTGGAAGTGTAGACAATTCTCAATCATTGGAAGTCCAAAGATTAAGTTGAATCTCTAATTCTTTAGACAACAAACACTGAGCAAATGATGGATTTGGTCAGGCTAATCAATAAGGAATAAACATAAAAACCTCACTAAGTGTAAGAATCAGTTCTGCAGATATAGTCACGCAGTTGATCCAAAAATGTTGAGGAAAGAATTAACAGAAGGGGGAGGGGGGAAAATGAAAGAGATGCAGAGTACTAAAGCAACTGCATGTACAGGGTTTTGTACCCCATTATCGAAGCACCATAGGGAGAACTTAAATACTCTCTATGATTTCTTGGTAACTAAGACTTAAAACGCCAGTTATCCTCTTATTATAGTCCAGATTATCTCATACCAACAGTTCTAAAACTTATCACACCTTGAAAATGAGATTTAATCACAAATTTATAAAAGCCAATTCAAACTTTTTATTTAGAGGTTCTGAAAGAAATGAACAAGTCAAAACAAAACAGTCATTGTGAGCAAGAGCACAAACCTCTTGCATATATAGCTGCAAGAAGGATGAGACAAAGTCCATGCATTTCTCAGAGTACATATCATGGTCAATAAAACAATCACCAGGCAGAAGGTCTCTCAGCCACTCATGGAGCTCTAGCAAAGCTCTTCTTCTACTGCAACACTTGGGATTCATGTCAAAGCTTGAGCAAGACTTAAGATTTTTACATGCATAATGTTGATCGGTCGTCTCTTTCATGTTCAGCAAACTAGAGGAACATTTGAGGAAAATGAAAATCGACAGCCGTTGTAAATGTTTCGATGAAATCCATTTTTTCCCCATATCAAATGTCATTGCCCCAAATGGAGAACCTTCGAGATATTTATCTAGAACAAACTCATGCCCATCCATAGGTTGAGATAATTCATCTTGAAAGTATGTGTGGATGAGATCCAACCACGAAACTGCAATTGAGTGGTCCCAATGGATTTGGTTACTAAGTCGAATCATGAGTATCTGCAAAATGGACAGTTAATGCAACCACAAACTCAAGTCAGTTAATGATCACATTAGTGCATGCTATTTCAATTAAAATTTTAAATTCACCTATCACGCCACTGTAAGTAACATAAGGAGCATATATGAAAGAGATGATTATTTGAGCAAAAGCAAGGAACAAGAACCCTTCATCACAATCGCCTAATTGTAACATTTAGACTGAATGCAACATCTAAGAAGGATAAATCCCTCAAAATATTAAATAAAGCACAAGTAGATGTGAGATGTAGAGAACCCCTAGGTGTAGAGAACCCCCTGATTTGTCTCAAAAGACAAATTATTTAGAATTAGAAAGAAATGGACTTGAATTGAACAGAATGTTTGCAGATATAGATAGAGCAACTTTTTAATTTTCTCAACTGATACTGAAAAGAGAGCTAATAGTGGACCAAATTCCACTAGTCCACAAAAGCAGGTGAGTCATTTGTTAACCCTGCCCCTTGCATTAGCTGCACAGACTAATAATTGAATTTCCTACCTTCTTCCAGAAAGGAGTTCAGTAAGAGAGGCATATTCACTATGACAGAAGGTCCCATGATCATATAACCTTGACTAGCATGGCCTTCAAATAGGTGGTATCTTGATTACATTTATCACTTCCCAAAAAAAGAAAAAAAAAAAAGGTACTAGTGTCAACTCACTACACCGCCAACATCAGTGAAACACTGGCCGTGAGAAAACTCACGATATACCTTCACTGTCCCCATAAGAATGTTTAATCTCCATCGTAAAGTTTGTACTTATTGGATAAGAGTAAACCATAGTATAAAGCAGAAAGAACAATAGCGCAATGAAAAAGCAGCATCAGTACCTAAACTGAATCTCAACTGGTGCTAGAAAAGTAAGGATATGCTCCAACAAAAGCATATCATGAAATGGGGGAGGGAGTTGGAAAATAACATACTGACTAGCTATCCACACCCATGGAGGGAGAAAACTAATCCACTCTTACAAGAAGTTTCTTTGAATTAAATGATTGAGCAATATCAGACATCCAAATCAGATATAATAATATCACTCACTAAGTGTAAGAATCAGTTCTGCAGATATAGTCACGCAGTTGATCCAAAAATGTTGAGGAAAGAATTAACAGAAGGGGGAGGGGGGAAAACCCCAGGTTTTACCTATTTTTTCTTAGCAGCAGGACCATTTTATAAAAGATGCTAATGAATGGGAATGAGTTGAGAATAAATTCATACCAACATCTTATGTTTAAGATATTGACGGATCGCAACATTATCAGCACGCTGACCATTACTAAGGCACAAGGACAGAAGTCTTGGAAGCAGGTTTTTTATTTCAAAAATAAATGGATGCTCTGATGAAGTGATGACAGCAGCATCAGTCCAACTACTTTTACTCAACGAACAGAGTAACCGGAGAAAATATCCCTGAAATATCTGTATTGACTTTGGTTTTTCTTCTTGCATTTGAAGCAAATGGTCTGAATAGGAGTCCCCTTTAACATGGTAAACCTCCGACAACAAATTCCATGGCATATTTGAGATAAAAGAAATGGTAGCCTCCAAGTAAATGTTGAAAAAATGATCAATAAGAACCCAATTCAACTGTTTCAGTACATTGTGTAGAACTCTCATGACAACAGCTGCCGTTGACCAACTTGCACTTTTAAGGCTAAGCTTCAATAAAGAAGAAGGTGATGGATCCCCACTCAAGTCTTTGACCTCCATTGTATGTCCCATGGAAGAAAGACCATTAAAAATTGAAACTTCCACACAAAGATACAGTAAATTGATGTATTCACCCCAACAGCTTTCCTGCAAGATAGAACTTGTAAAGAAACACAAAATATCAAAAAGAAGAACTGCCTATGTAGTGATTTCGGAACACTGTCTTATCACGTACAGATTCAACCAAAACATCAGAAACAGCCACCAGGATATTGCCAACAAGGTGATTGAGATATGGATTCTTCATCGCAACCACGACCATCTGCAGATACGAAATCCTAAGACAGTTATAAGATTGAATTAGAAATAACTTCAAACAAAATAACAAATGCATTATTAAAAGAGGGGGGAACTGAACTTGAAACTGATCGAAAATGAGATCGAATCTTAGTTTACTAGAGCCTGAGCAACTAGGCTCCATATCAGATTATTCTTTATTAGAATTGTAGCAAAATTCCAGCACTGGTCAAGTTGAGCTTAATTACTGTACAGAAAGTAAACTCCAAACTGGGCAGGGGATTGAATAACATCGGGATGCTAATTTATAAAATTAGGTCTAGGGCCTAATGCACACCACAAAAGCTAGCTCTAGGGAGGAGGATCTCATTAACTTGCTACTTTAGCTTCAGAGTAGTATTTGATGCAAATAACTGTACTACGGACTATGTCGACGAAATGAATCCAAGTAACCATTTTGTGAATCCACCCAACAGTAAACCAATGTGACATCTCTCATAATTGGGTCTTTGAATTGAAAAAACATACCAAGACCTCAATAACATTAGTTAAACAATGATGATTAGCAGCATGTGACTCGGGGATTATTGGACCTCCACAAAGAGAATTTCCCGCCATGTCCTGCAAATAAATTTACACAAACAAACAATGTACCCTAATATAATTCCAAGCAAAATTACATTTCCACAACCAAGAGATACACAGAGAAAAAAATCTTACAGAGCTATCATCGGACTCATATTCCTTCATCCACCGCTTAATTTCTGTATAAACCTAAAAGTTGGGACTATCAACTCAGCCTCGATTTAACCATAGGATCGCACAAAAAAATCAATACAAGAATCCCAGAATTTTCTAAAATAGAGGGATTGGTAAATAAAGAAACAACCTGCGAGAGAGCAATTAACAAATCTTTCACCATTTCCTTGGTTAACGAAGCAGAACCAGTTTCCTGCAGTGGAGTAGAGTTCTGTTTAAGAAAAGAAAGAGACAAGGCAAGTAAGTATCAGGTGGCGGCAAAACTGAGCTTACAGTGAAAGAAGGGAGGTAACGGTCAATTAGAGAACAGAGGCGTGAGTGTTCCTTCCTCATAACTTGCTTTTTCACCATAAACTGTTTGAGCTTTTCAAAAAATTTGAACTTCAGAATGAACCCACCTCCATAGCAATACAAGGCGAGGCGAGGCACTCTCTTTTCTTCTGTTTCGACATAGTAAACTAGTGCTGCATCCGTTTTTAAAGGGAAAAAAAAATTATTCAATTTACATGAATTTTTATAAAATTGGATAAATAAATATAATTTCCATGAAAATTTGTGCTGTAGGTGACATCTACATGTAATATAAATGATATGTATATTTGCTTGTACAACTATACATAAATGGGATATATATATCAATATTTATCAAAATAAATTACTCCACATTTATATATTTGGCCGAGCAAGAATATCAAATAGAATAATCTAAGGTCTTAATCAATTTAATTAAGATAAACGATAGTACTATCTCCATTTTAAAATAATTGAATTGTTGGCCTTTCTTTTATATTGTAAAATACGAGTAAGTAAATTACTCAAAGTTTATTTCACTTTTGTTCCTCCTTCACATTTTTGAGATGATACTTTTGCAAGAGTAAATCATTCATATTTATAATTTTGTTTTAAATTATTTATATATTTAAAAATAATTTGAAATAACTGGAAAAAAAATAATAGTCTATTTATATCCTAAAAGTTTTTTTTACCTCAACATTTCACTTAGCGAGCACTATTTAATTAAATGGATCTCAAGTTGGGAAAATAAAGATAACTATGTTATGTTTGAGTATTTTCTCGATTTAAAAAAATAATCTACTTCCTTTGTTAGTCTATTTTAAAAAAATAATAGTCTCATTTTTACGTGACACCTTTCTTTTTTTAGTCCGTCCCAAAAAAATTTCACCCTACTTTCATTGAAAACAATTTAACTTTAGAATTATTGTTTTATCCTTAATAAAATAATTATTAAACACATAAATATTCAAAATAATTTTAAATCTCACAAATATCTCTGCCACACAAAATGTGACGGAGGGAGTGCTAATTCTTTTTATTTATTTTCAGCGGGCCACAACTTTGCCATTCATCAGGATTACAAATTTAGATAAAATTTGCTCACTGCTTCAGAAAACAGAAAGTTTGAAACACCTTAATCTAATCCCTGCTCTAAATGGCTTCTATGGAGTAATAACAAAAGCTACCAACTTATGCCACCATTAAAGGAGGCCCTTCCTATAGCAGCACTTCTCCTCGATAAATGCGCCTCCATAACTTCAGTTACCAAAGCACGACAGCTCCATGCCCTCATCCTCACTTCCATACCAGCCACCTCCAAGTCTCCTTATGTATTCAACAACATTATCTCAATGTATGCTCGATGTGGGTCTATCCAAGACTCACATATCCTGTTCGACAAAATGCCTCAGAGAAACATCGTCTCTTTCAACGCCCTCATTTCCGCTTATTCTCGATACCACCACCTTGCCCATTGGGCTTTCCATGTGTTTGCTGAATTGCAAAGTGAGTGCCTTAGACCAAATCGGTTGACTTTTACTAGCCTTTTAAATGCGTGTCCAGGATTCAAGAATCAGGTATTAGGCTCCATGCTTCACTCCCAATGTATAAAGTTTGGATTTTTTTACGATGTGTGTGTTCAAACCTCTATTCTTGGGATGTATTCAAATTGCGGAGTCTTGGATTGTGCAGAGAATGTTTTTTGCTACATGCATGATAAAGATACTGTGGCTTGGAATACTCTATTATTCGGATATTTGGAAAATGGTAAGACCATAGAAGGCGTAGAGCTGTTGGGCACCATGTTGAGGACCGGAGTTGCTATGACAAATTTCACCTATACAACATTGTTGAGTGCTTGTAGCAGGTTAAGAGACTATCTTTCTGGGGAATTGACTCACTCTAAATTAATTGTTTCAGGGACTGAACCTGACTTGCCCCTGTATAATGCGCTGCTCGACATGTATTCTAGTTGTGGCGATAGTGAAACAGCTTTGAAAATCTTCAGAAAAATCAAGAAGCCGGGTTTGGTTTCTTGGAATTCAATGATATCAGGGTATGCAATAAATGGAGATGGAGAGATGGCGATGAGGATGTTAATCAAATTTGGACAATCTTCTTGTTTCACCCCTGATGAATATACATTTGCAGCTGCAATATCTGCTGTAGGAGCATTTCCAGCAGCTGATTATGGGAAACCACTCCATGGCCAAGTGGAGAAGGTGGGGCTCGGAGTAAATGTATTTGTTGCAAGCTCACTTATATCGATGTACTTTTGCAATGGGGAAGTTGAGTCTGCTCAGAAGGTTTTCATTAACGTCCTTGATAAGGATGTTGTCCTTTGGACTGAGATGATTGCTGGACATTGTAGGATTGGTAATGCTGAGAGCTCTATTAGGTTTTTCCTTGCAATGTTACAGGAAGGCCACAAGGCTGATGAATTTACCCTTACCAGCGCCTTAAGTGTGTGTGCTGAGGTGGCAACTATTAGGCAGGGTGAGATGATTCATTCCCTGGCTGTCAAAACTGGCTATATTGCTGAGATGACCGTTTGCGGGAGTCTGGTTGATATGTATGCTAAAATTGGAAACCTTTCAGCTGCAGAGCTTATGTTTTCCAGTGTCATCATGCCTAATCTAAAATGCTGGAACTCCATGCTTGGAGCATATGGTCACCATGGGAAGGGAGAGGAGGCAATTAAGATGTTCAATGATATTTTACAACATGGCCTAAAACCAGATCATGTAACATTTATCTCTCTGCTTGCAGCGTGTAGCCACTGCGGTTTGGTCAATCATGGTATATATTTCTGGAATTATATGAAAGAAAATGGTTTAGAACCAAGCCTGAAGCATTATTCTTGTATGATCACTTTGTTGAGTCGAGCTGGATTGCTGGAGGAGGCTGAGAATGTTATTACGGAATCACCCTTTGGTGTTGAACGTCTTCAACTATGGAGAATTTTACTGAGCTCCTGTGTAAGTAAAGGAAACCAGATAATAGGAATACGTGTTGCTGAGCAGGTCTTGGGGATGGATGCAGAAGACGGTGCAACAAATGTACTGCTTTCCAATTTCTTTGCTTCGACCGGTAGATGGGCCAATGTTTCAGAGATTAGGAGAAAAATAAGGGGACTTCTGTTGGAAAAAGATCCTGGTTTAAGCTGGTTAGAGGTTACGAACAATACTCATGTGTTCTCTTCTAGTGATCATTCACATCCACAGTATGATGAAATAAGAGATGAGTTGCATAGATTACAATTAAATTTAACACATTCAGAAGCAGATCAATTTATGCTACAATGCAATGGCTGTTGGAGCAGGATCGAGCCTCCATTAGTTAGAATAAGAATGACTGCTCATTGAACTGTTTGAGAGGCTATTTCTTTAAATTCAAAGAGTGCAGATAATTTCACATAATTTCATCCCCTTTTTTCTAGCCTTAGGCGTCAACCATTATTTTCTAGGTATACATTTACAACAGATGAAAAACTAATTTTTATCATGTGGTATTAATCTGTTAACAAGGTATTACTGCTTCCGTAGTTCTTCTCCTTCGTGTGTCATAAAACATAAATATATCTCAAGGCAGGTAAAACCATATGAAGAGGGCTAAATTCAAGGGCAAAATTGTCTCTACAACAAATAAAAATCTCAAGTGTTGACACAAATATAACCTGTTTCATTTCTACAAAGGCAACTGAAATCATCTAGAAGAGACTCGAGTATAAGATCAAGCTTAATACACTAGATCAGGAGAATTAAGTAAATGAAAAATAGCATGGCCACGACATCCCTATTGATAGTAGATCTCTGCAGAAACAGCGGGCTACAACAATGAAACTGGAGGTAGATAAACTGCATTATTTCAGGATTTGTCAAAATGCTTGAGCTTTGGCAGGTAACCAGTGTTGCTGCAGCCAAGAGATTTCCATCCATTCAGAATCACAGATTGATGGCAGTAGATGTCTGAATTACTAGCGTCTGCCTGTACGACTTTTTGCTCTACTCTTCTGCCAAAAAGAATGATACAGAACAAAGATAGGCATCAGACCTAGGAGCATTTTTAGAAGTCATAAGCACCTACCTTCCTAAGGTTTTATTAAATAATACCAAAATGAAGTATCTGCTAATTGACAAACAAAAACATTCATCTTTCTTATCATGAAATATAATGAAAGACAACCTTATATTAAGGAATATGAGTCTATCAATGCTAAAGTGTTGCTACAACACATACCAGACAAATGATGAAACAATTTGAACCAAAGGTTTGTAAATCAATTTCAGCAACCATGAGGCAATACATAAAATGTCTATGCCCATTAGTATTGCATCATTACTCTGAGTTTTGATGTCCTTGAAAAATTAAAAAATTGTCTATAGAGATTCAAACAATTTGCTGTTTATGTTTTTCTTTCTTTTATAAAAGACCAACTCATGAGTCATGGTGATTTTTTTTTGATAATAACAAGGAGAACCCACAGCCGCTACCCTTTGGGCGCGCCCAGGATAAACCCCCGCTCCTTTGCAATAGCTCGCAAACCATGCAGGAGAGGTATCCCGCACTAGACAAGCCAAGTGCGACGAGCTCGACCCAGAAGGCGAACCCCTTGCTTTCTCTGGCAAGGGGTTTCGAACTTATGACCTCCAACATGGAAGTCTTAAGCCCAAACCATGGTAATTTTGAAAAAAAAAAAATCATATAGAAAGCTCAAAGCAGCAAGATTTTTGAAAAAGCATCCTAACATTCAACAAAATAATTTTTTGGGATTGGATTGCCACAGAACTGGTAATAAACAAGCTAAGCTTTTACAAAAACATCTAAGGGAACTGCAGATTAATTCACCAAGATGGCCAAATAAATTAATCCTCTACTCTACTTAGACTTCCATTTTCTTCATTCCATGCTTGAGGTAGGTGATGAGTGTTTTCCTTTTTGTCAAGGCATAAACAAGAAAGAGCAAATATATGAGGACATGTATACTCACAGATTGAGTCCCAAAGCTTGCCCCTGATGCTAGTGCAGCCCCTTCACAAACATAAGAACAACAATTAGGCATAAATCCGCAAATAAAATTTACTATGGAGTAATGGTTCAAAAGTTAGTTTAATAAAGCAAACATTGTTTCAAAGTTAAAATGTAGATGGATTTGAATTCTTTAAAATTGTGAAAGTTGTTTAGAATTACCTTAGTAATGGAGTGGTGTCATACATTTGGGAAAACTCCAAAAGAAAAAAGTGTTACATGAATTAAAACCAAGGTCCAATAGAGTAAAGATCAAGTTATAGATGCATGTATCTTTATGGAAGCTATAATACTTTATATGGAGGGGTAATCCAGTTTTTCTGATAAAGAGATTATATAGAAATTTAACATTGTAAAAGCTAATCTAACAAAGGGCAAAAATATGTGTCATTATTGAGGTTGGTGAAACATACCTGAAGCAAAAGGTGTTGCAAAAGTTGAAACTCCAGAAGCAGGCGTAGAACCAAATAACGGAGTACTAAAGGCTGGAGTTGAAGCAGACAAGGACCCAAAGAGTGAAGTCTGAGGGGAAGCACCAGATGTTCCGAACAAAGAGGAGACTGGAGCTGACGTTGTTGGCGTAGTGAACAGGGAAGAAGATGAAGCAGCAACAGATGGGGTAGCGAAGAGTGAGGATCCACTTCCAGCTGAGGCAGAAGAAACTGCAGATGATGTTTGCGGTGTGCCAGATACCCCAGGTGCTGCTGAGCTGGAAATCAATCCTGCTACTTGAGTTGATGGTTGTGAAATTGCGGGCAAATGCAGAGTTGGATGGACCCTTTTTGCAGCTGCCTCCTGTTTAGCTGTTTCCCGCCGATCAGCCTCAAGAAAAGGATCGCTTCCATCCCCTCGACGGCGCTGATCAGCCAGGTATGCTGTTTTCATTGATTCAATGTACTGATGAATGCTCTCCACCTGGTTTAGCGAAAGTACAGAAATATTTTCCCTTAAAATCACAGCAACCAAAATAAAGGTATAAGCTAGACTATGAAAATAAGGTACACAAACATTTCACATGCAACTTTACTAGAACTCTGGAGCAAATGGTAATTGCATGCAGCGTTACAATTTTTGGCTGCCTCAAAAGTATATCAGAAATCAACTAATACTATGATGCTCTCTGATAATAACTATGTGGCACAAAACTAATTAATGAGGAACTTCAAGTGTGTTGGAAGCTACAAGGATATATATATATATAATGTATATTTGTTTGGTCAAATAACAAAGAAGGCAAAGTCCTCCTTGTTACTCTCTTCTGACTAAGAATGATACTTTCATCAAATCTTAAGAAGCCCTCACCATTACAAAAGGTTCCACTTCCCATTACCTTTGCAGCAACATGAAAAGAAAGGCAGTGCCAGAATCTTCAAGTATATATATAATTCTTATTTTTTTTGGTGACTAAGCATGTTGCCTTCGTCAAATCTTAAGAAGTCCTCGCCATTAAAAAAAGTTCCACTTCCCATTACCTTTGCAGCAACATAAAAGAAAAGTCACTGCCAGATTCTTCAAGTATATAATGCATATTTGTTTAGTCACAATAAGCATAACAAAGACGGCAAAGTACTCCTAGTCATTCATTTTTATTCTTTTACTCCCTTCTGACTGAGCATGATACTTCCATCAATTCTTAAGAAGCCCTCATCATTGTAAAAAGTTACTCTTGCCATTACCTTTGCAGCAACATGAACAAAAAAGCTATGCACATTTGACATGACTTTTGGAAGAGACTGCAACAAGGATGAACTAGAGTTCATAGAATTCCTGTCAGAATCTATGGCCATCAACTGCTCCAATTCTTCAACCCATTGCCGGCATTCTACAAGATATTTCTCAAATCTTGCTATTGTTTGCTGGAAAAATGGAGAGGGCTTTTTTGGTATCCCACTGTAAAAGTCAAAAATTGGTGCGTTGGGGGTAGACTGTGCTTGACTGGATGCTGTTGGAGCTACAGTTGCACCTGATGCCTGTGATGGAGCAGTAGCACTTGCAGCAGCAGGTGCACTTTGATGAAGGAACCTTGGGCGTAACATCATAAAAGAGCGCACTGCAACCTCTGTATTTCGCAGCATTTCTTTAACAACGGTCATTAGCTCTTGCAATATAGCCTTTTGTCTTTCCATTGATGTACTAATTCCACCAAGTTCCTGAAAAAGCAACTTAACATTAGCACATGCAACAAAGTAAAATATGAAGTTGAGAAATATTAATTCGAGAGGAAAGCAAGAGAACATGTTCTGAATCTATAATGTTACCACCAGTGGGAAATATTATCCTCAATTAGAATAAGAAATGCAGGAACCTTCACTTTGATCAACAGAGAATATGATGAGCATTGTTAAATGATATGAAAATCCAAATGATGCAAACAACAGCTCTAGCCAATGCCTATCGTCCGTTCTATGCACGAATAGACACAAGGAATGTAACTATACATTGCTAGAAGAATGAGCTTTCCCAAAAATACTGACATTGATAGAAAGACTCTGGCGTTTGTACACTTTCTAAATTGTTTACCCAATGAAACACTTCTGCAACCCAGAATGTGACTATTTTAATGTTTGACAACAAGTCCAACTCTGTGCATGGACGACATCAGAACATTCATTCTAGTGAATTTAAAAGTGCTTATAAAACTAGTGATTAAAATACAAAGGAATCATAAGATACAACCTGAATGCTGCGGCTCGCATCCAACTCAAAACCATCATTTGACACAGATGAATCATAAAGTCGGCTACATTGGTCAAGCCTTTGGCTTTCATCCCTGTATTCCAGTATCCTCTCCCTACATCCGCAAGCACAGAATGTCAATTAGGAAAATTTTCTAACAAAAAGAAAACAAGAAAAGGAAACTAAACAACTTCAATCATGTTTACTATACGAAATTAACCCACTCAATTTGCAACAGGAATTTCTGCGAGTCTGGGTGGAGGTCTGCCCATTTGGTACTGTAGGTAGCAGGAGTCTTATCGTTGGTGAAGAGGAACAACTGTTGCTGTTGCTGTGACTGCTGTTGCTGCAGCAGTTGTTGTTGTTGCTGCTGCAATTGCAGCTGCTGCTGTTGAAATTGAAGTTGTTGTTGTTGTTGTTGTTGTTGTTGTTGTTGCTGTTGCTGTTGCGAAAAGGGAGTGATCTGAGAGAATGGCGACGGCTGTTGCTGGCCGGGAGTTTGGAACGGCGACGATTGCTGCTGGGCGGGAGTTTGGAATGGAGACGGCTGTTGCTGGCCCGGAGTTTGGAATAGCGACGCCTGCTGTGCCTGTGGAGTGAATGAGAACGCCATTGGCTACAATGCTTCGCTCATAGGGAATTTCGACAAGAATTGTATTAGGGCAAAAGTCGAAGAAAACTCGAAAGACTGTAGCGATGGCTCCAGGAAGAAAGCATTCAACTCCTCATACAGCTACTCTACGCAAACCCTAGAATATGAATTAGGGAATAATGGAAAAAAGGCGCCATCTTCTGTTTCATTGGGAAAGTAAAAGAAGAAGACCCATTGTTCCGTTTGTATCCAAATTTCAGCCCGTTACGAGGCCCACCTGACTTTGTTCGACATTTTCCCCCTGATTTTTCTCATTAAATTAAATTCAATAGTTGGAGCAGAATAAAAATAAAGTAGTTAATTTTTTAAAATTTTCTATCAAGTCAAATCAGGTAAAAAAAAATTTAAAATAAAGAGAGTCGCATATTTAGAATTGAATTTATATATACATTACATAGTAGAAACTCTCGCTCATACCACTAGATCATGAATTTAATGGATGTGTTACATGTTAGATTGTTCATATCCTTTGCTATCTAGGAATAACATTTTAATTCAAGTATTTAAATATAACTTTTATAACGTCTTGTTTCATATAATATTAGTAATTTGATGATTTACAATCTCACAGTCTAAACATATGGCTATGCTTAGATAATTAAATTATTGTTTTAATTTTGAATTACTTACTAATTTTGTACTTTTCTATATTTAATGTAAGTTAATTTTAAATTTCGTTTTATCACTAAAAATATTAAAAGTTTTATGAGAAGTATATTTTATAGTTGCAAGTTATCTGTGAAAATAGGTAAAACACCATGATCCATACCTCTATTATTTAAAACACTATAAAGTGACAAAAACAGATTGATTCAACAAATGAGCCATGATCCCAAATCATTGTATGAAGTTACCTGGCCAAAGATGGTGGGTTAATTATACCCAATTATAATTTTAGTTATAACCCAATATGTCTATCTTGAAACTAACTTTTTATTTGTTGAAACTGCATGCTGGTTTCAAGATTACGACTAGTGAATTTCTGTCCCATTTTCCTCAATATGCCTGCATATTCAAATGAGAAAAAGTAGAAAACAAGGACATTTTTGTAGCAACAAACAAAATACATCCATTTCATAGTCTTTCTCCATCAAATTACAACTGATGATCAAGGAACTGCAGTCCTAAATTCTAAGACCGACCCTCCTGATGCCTACAAGGTGCTTGGGAAAAACAAAAATATACAAAAAGTTTTGATTTTTCTGAGATTTGCCATTTTCTTTCATACAGCTAGATCATATAAACTCTTAAAAAAAGAAAAAAGGACACTTGAGTACCCCTAAAAGTTACAAAACCCAATTCGTAATTACTTCATGCCATTTCCATGCGTAGAAATAGCAAGATCTGGGAAATTAAAGATTTCTCCTCCAGCTCCAACGAAGCCTCCTTCTCCACCAGTAGCAAGCTGCCACGTGGTTCCAAGCATATTAGCTCCAGCACCATTACTGTTATTATTACTATCAGCATTGGTATGCGAGACTCCAGGAAATTGCCAAATGGGCCTACCCAGCCCAAAGCCCATATCTTCAATTCCAGACCCAACTCCAAGCCCAAATCCACCAAGTGCTAAAAGCCCAGCAGGCCCTTGAGCACTGCTCAACAACGACGTGAAACTCCCGCACATGTTCACACCCGGCTTCACGTCGAAGGGAAGTGAACCGCCATGATCGGCAGCTAGAGGAACCAAAAAAGGAGAAACGTGTGATGGGTTAGGCGCGTGATGGTATTCGCGGGGAGAGAGCGTGGAGGACAAACAACTGGTGCTGTTAATGGAGTTAGTGGTGATCGTACGGGACCGTTTTGCATTTTTGCGACTGCCTCCACCAATAGGAATGTCGCGAAGCGTGCCGCCGTGTGTCCAATAACGGCGGCACGCTTTGCAGAAGTGACGTGGCTGGGAGAAATTATAGTTGTTGTAGTAGCAGAATTTGGTGTTGGTGGAATCGCAACGTGGACAAGGAAGATGCTCGGGCTCCGGAGCCGGTGCACCTCCTTGCTGTTGCTTGGCAGCTCTTCGTTCACTCACATCAGAAGGCATTTTTTTTATGCTTGCTGTTAACAAGTGAGAAGAAGGACAGTGAATGAAATTTATTGCTTGATGTGGGGTTTATGGAAGCATGTGGTGGGGTTTATATGGGAGATCTCAGCTCAAGAGAGAGAGAGAAAGAATCTGTGTTGTGGTCAGTGGAAGAGGGTCCTAAAGAATTCTGAGGGTTTTGTGCTAAAGAACAGAGAGCAGCTTTAGCAGGGGCTATCTATTTATTTAATTTTTGTTGTATGCTAGCTATGTATAATATTCAGACGGCTCGAAAACGGCTTTTGTTAAGGGGTTGGTTCATAAATGTAGACTTTTGCTGCGCAATTCCAATACATGTACTACATACAAAACCATACACATTGAACCAAATGTGGAACAGCAACTGTCTGATTCTGCTGGCTAATTAAGCACGATTTAATTAGATTTAGCATGATTGGTCTGATCCATGATGCCTTTTGTGTGCAGTTGTACATTTACTTTGTCCTCTAATTATAATTAAATCACGCTGTCATTACAACTCACAAGGTAGTAGATACGGCTATGACATTATACTACTCCATTATGTGTAAGTGTAATCTTCCTTGAAATACTATAACCTCCTTTCTAGGTTTGTGACTAGCAACATTATTGTTGCGTCTCAATTTGATTATAGTATGATAAAAATAAGATGAACGTGTCTAATTTAGTTAGCACATTCATTAAATAAAGAGTAATACATGATTGAGGAGGAGAAATACTTTATTCCTCACTCCCATTTAGAGATGCACTTACAACATTTATTCGAGTATTTAATTATTTGAAGTTGATGACAGTATATATTATTGACAACAATAGTTGTGATATGTTTGTCTTTATTTGTTTAGTTTAGACTTTGTTCACTCTTTAAAAAAATAACGATTGACATGAGAATTATATTAAAATATTCATATTAATTGAGAGTGATTAGCGTACCAAAGAAAAAATACATTCCTGTCTTGATATGACAAAATTGACAAGCAATTAATGTAAAATTAAAAATATATTTTTAGTATAGGTGGAAAATAAAAATATTGGAGTTATAAACCTCCACAAGTTAGGTGACAAAATGATATAAATATGTTGCAAGTGATGGATTAGATTACTATTATGTTGCATGATTGTTGTTTAGATAAAGTAAATGTTCTTTTCACATAATCATGATATTCCTAGTCAAACCAAATTCAAAAATGAATATGTTTACATTATTAGTGTGGGATCGATTTGTATTATTTTAGGCAACAACTTTAGCAGTGCAAGAGCTGACAAGTGACAGCATTTAATTTTTCTTCCTTTCCACTTAATTCAGATAAAGAAGAGTTTCTATATTTGCCCCTTCAAATAAGTATTATTATGTCTGTATATATCCATCTTAGTATAACAAGCTTACAAGTTTTACCTTGATGGCTGATATCGTAGGGGAGAAAAGTGAGAAAATTTGAAAGAGATGAGCGGTGAGGGTAGAAAAGAGTGGAGGGTTGTGAGCGTGTAGGAACAGGAAAAGGATGTGAGGAGAAAACGTGGACTGATAGATGCATTGATTTAGTACCGACAATATTATGAATGTCGGATTAGCGTGGGTATTCAATTATTGGACTGTTTCTAAACCCACCCCTCCTCAACGGCTCAACCCAACTTTCATATCAACTACTTTTTTCGTTCTAATATTATTTTATTTAATATAAATTTATAATTAAAAATAAATTAATAATATTTATGTAATTGTAAATTATTTTATTAAAATTATTTACAATTATAATTTTAAACGTATTTGTGTGAGTATAACAACTACGACATATCGGATAGAATGTACATTACCACTACCTCGTAAAGGTCAACATATTTGTGTGAGTATTAAAATAAAATTAAATATGTTATAATATTTGTGTGAATATAACATTCATAATTTTAAATTTATCTTAATATTTTTGTATAAAGTAAAACTTCGTCATTAAGATAAATATGAGATGTAAATTGATTGTTTTTTTTTGAAAATTTTTAAAAGGTAATTAGTAATAGGATCACGTAGTTAGAGGGAAGGAAGTACTCCTTTTGCCCCAATTTAATTGAAGGTTGTTTTTCTAGATATTGAATTTTATAAAAAGAATGGTGATTTAAAATATCATATAGATAATTGCATTATTATAAATGATTTCATTATACGTATAAATTGAAATTTTTATAACTAAATTAAATTTTAAATATAAGAAGATGGTATTTTCCTTATAAATACTATTCTCTTTTGTGTGAAAGTATTTGATATGATATAAAAGTTAAGACACTTATGTTTTGTCATACTTTTTTTTTAATCCATTTACAAAAATTATATTTTTATGATAAAAAGATAGCTCTCTCCATGAAAGGAGTGATTCATTGAGGTAACATTGGGTATTCAAAATTAAAGAATTACTTAATACTCTCTCCATCTCATTTTAATTGTCAGATATATTAAAAATAATTGTCAATTTAAATAATTAAGAGAGCATTAAATATTTTTTTACATCGTTGCCCTTAACATTAATTATTATAGAATTAAGAGTCACATATATAAATAAAAATTTAATTATTTATAAGAAATATATTAGTCAAACAATATTTCTGATTAATTTTTTTCTTAATAATTATATCAAATATTATCACGCCAACTAAAATAAGACGAAAAGTGTATTTTTTTTGTCTAAATTTATGTGACACGTTCTTTCACATTAGAAAATGTCTTTTTTTCCTATTTGATAAATTATGTAATGCCATTGTATTCATTTTGGGTCTTACTTAAAAATTTATTGAGAAGAAAACGTCAACTAAAATTTTTCTAATAAAAATAATTTTAGTAGACAGAAAAAATTGTGATATAAATAGAGTTGTTAAGAGGTGCCTATCTTGGAGTTGTCGTTTTCTTCAGATTCCCACGTCCTGCTGCTGCTCATACTATTGATTTTGTTTGTTTTCCGTACCCCGATATTCTCTGCCGGATTTCTCGCTCTACTGTAGACTCTCAGTCTATTGAGTATTGACCATCTCTCAAATCACCTTTCAATCCCACGGTAACTTCTATTTACCCCCTGCAACACTTATAATTTGGGTTATGGAAAGATTATAATTCAATCAAACAAAAACACAAAGTTTGTTTAGGTTAAAATAGTTCAAAGTTGACATGACTAAACACACAGTATTAGCACACTTTTTTCAGATTCTAGACCACTACATTTAACTCTTTTATTTTTGGGGTTGTTATGTGTTTTTCCAACCATCCTTCCCTCCACCTCAGCCTACAAAAATTATTGGTTATTTATCCCTTATTCTCTTATTTACTTTAGGAATGTCAGAGCAATAAGTACTGTGTTAATCTAAGTATTTTATATTTGATTAATTCATATTAATTATGGTCAGATCGATTCATAAATACATATTCTTCCTCCAATTAATTTTAAAAGACATTGATACCCATCACAGGTGTTTACATGAACTCGGATTCTACTGATTTAAATGGCTAAGCGATATCAGAAAGTGAGAATATGTATTTAAAGGAAAAGAGGCCAAGAATTCCTTTGATCTATTTGAAATGGTTCAAAAATAAGTTATTTCTATCTTTTATTTTAAAAATACTCTTTATTTTTTTTTTTTGGGTTTAAAGATACACTTTCTTTCATCATTTGATCTAAAATTACTCTCCACCCAAATTTAATTGAATTAAATTCTTTTATTATTCTAAAAGATAATTTTTGTTTATTCGAATTCTTGGTATTAGCTCATTCCAATAAATTGAACGTAGAATAAAATAAAGAAATTTATTGCGTAAAAATAAAGGATAATTTTTTTTTCTAATCGTTGCAAATAACATAACAAAATTCTTAAAATAACCCATTTTCACACAATAAATTCTTTATTTTATTTTACACTTTATACCCTATTATCTTATGTTTAATTTTTGGTATAATTTTTTATCTTATTTGGATTAAATGTTTTAATTATATTCAATTCATCATGTTAAAATTTAATTATATCAATATTAATTTCTTTGATTTACTTTTTAATAAATAGTATATAATAATAAAAACTTAATTGATGTATCAAATAATTACTGAATCATATAATAATAAAAAATGTATGTTAAACTGATGAGTCATCCAATTATATGGATGGGTGAATTCGTATGTATCTAATTCAATTACTAAGTAATGAATAGCGTTGTTTTTTTCTTAATTAGAGACCGATAATATTCGAAATCTTGGCGGAGGAGATGAATCAAAGGACAAAAATGGAAAAGAGACCAAGTGTGAGGAGGATAAGAGACAATAAGGTCAGTAAGGTAGTCAAACCGGTCGGAGGTTTGTTGGGGATTCTGAGAGGCATGCGCGCGGCGTCATCCCTCACCTGTAGCTATCACCAAATGCATGCATACCAATAAATAGATAAATGATGTTTGTACTAAAACAAATAGTAGTATTATTCTTGCAATTTATGGTCCTTTAAATTTGGTTATTATATGTATGTAGTCTTTGACTGTGTTTCATCTCTAGTCGTTTTCGTGGGCAGATTAGTACACACACGCGATGTGTATGTGCTTGTCTTCCGACTGCCATGTGTTGATTAGATCTAGTTTGCCAATAATAGCTCGACAATCTCCACATCACGTAGATCTCCCTTCTTCCCTTCTCTTTTTACCCACCACCTTCTTTTTGGCATTTTCTTCTCTGAATATGATTCCTTCTTTATTTTTAGTATTTTCTTTCAGGACTTTGGACTACTGGTTCAATTTTATTGTCCATCTGTCCCACTTACATGGACTAATCTTGTATAAGGAAAACATAAAATTAAACTGTCTGGTTAAACCATTCGATTCGTTTTCCGGTAGTAAATACTTCTTTCGTCCCAACATAGTTTTAGAAATTCAAAACAAGAGGAAATACTGTTTCATTCTTCGAAAAACATTTAATAAATAGAGATAATATACTACCTTCATCTCATAATATAAGAGCACTTTTCATTTTACACTATTATTAAGAAATCATTAATACATTAGTAGACTTTACCATTTTACCCTTCATTTATATCAGCTTATATTAAATTAAGTTAGAAAAAATCATTAATACACTAATTAATGGTGGGGTAAAATGGGAAAAAAATAATTAATTATATCCTAATTTTGTAAATGCCCTTATGATATGGGACGGATGAAATAGTAAATAATACTTATATAGAAAGTAAAAAAGATCTAATGCGACATATAGATCACAGTAAATATGTTATCTAATTTAACTTTAAAAGTTAACTCCCTCCGACAAAAGAACCCAAAGTTGGAAAACTAAAGCATAAACAATACTCCCTCTTACGATGTGGATTCATTGGATAATCGGTCAAAGAAAAAGAACCATGAACTTACTTTAACTAAAAAAAAAAAAAAAAAAAAAAAAAAAAAAAAAAACTACTAACTGTTCATCAAGTGAAAATGGTTCAAGATCATGTAAAAAAAGACAACAATTTATTCTTTTCGTCAATATGAAAGATTGTAATTTCTAACTGTCCATTCACGGAATTGAAACTTTACTAGAAGAATAGTGAAGACGTGTGTGGGAAATTTTAAAAACTTTGTCTGTGGTGTGTGAAATGGCTATATTGGAATGTTGTAGCGACCATGGGCCAAATATGGTGACTTGTTCATTCAATATTTCAATGTCGTAACAGATTCTGTGTATCAACAACACGCACCCTATATTTTCGTGGAGCACTGCTCAACTAGCTTATCTAAATATTTGGCATACTTTAATTGTCCAAAAGACCAAAGGAATAATACTGCTAGGAGTCGATTATTTTGAATACAAGTTATGATGAAATTAGTTATATGGATGAGTTATTGAGTGTTTGATTTGTTGCATTCAAAATAATATGTATTATATAAATTTTACGAACAAATTATTTATTTAATAAAAATACTCTTTATGAATGTGAAAAGTGATGTATTTATGAAAATACCCTTTATGATTAAGCATATTTACGGATTTGGAGTAACACATCACATTTCAGGCGGTAATTGTAAGAAAATCCAAGCAGACTTACTTTCATATTACTAACTTGGAGCTAGTGCAATATGATGATTTTTATGTCACAAAAGTAGAAATGTTGACTTTTTAGGTAGAAATATTAACTTGGTGACTAATGAACTTTTTTATTTTTCTAATTACTATTTTCAAGCCAATTGAAGTGTGGTTATAGATAATTTATTTACATAATTAACTATTGAGATTACAACTCGTTAATAAATACTGTACAGATAATTTCTTTTTGTAAGATAGAGATTATATTTGTTGAGATAATAATTTCAAGCCGTGCTTTGTTTTTGTAATGTAACGAGTAATCGGTGGCCTCATTTCAAAATTCTATTGGTTGTCGAGTTTATTATCTAATATCTATCAAAGGTTGAGAGTTTGAATCATGTTAGATGATAAATTCTTGTGATGAGATCGGTGAGATAAATAAGAATTTTATTGGTGATATTTTGCAGTTAAAGAGTTTCACGACAACTCAAATTCTAAGTTGTTAACCTATAAACTTACTTTCTAGATTAAGGTCAAACCTACTTCAAAAAACAATTTGCTTTTGTTACCTTCAGATTTTCCACAAGACCAAATACTGAAATTTAGATAATGAGAAATAACTCGAACAATTGGAAGACAGAGAACTTTCCTTCACTTCTCTTCCACAATATATTTAATTAATCAAAAGAAACCTCTTACAGTAAAACAATCATGTAATAAAAGAAACAAAGGACATATAATCTGACACAATACAACATAGTAACATTTAGAGATCTCGAAGTTGTTTAAGATTCATGGGAGATATATATTTGGGGCTACCCTCCAGCAATTGTTTGGCAATTATAAGGTTAGCTGCTTCACTTGGATGATAAGGATCCCAAAATACATGTTTGTCACGATCTGCACACATACTAGATGTTGGTCCACATGGAATTATCCCAGCAAATTGCCCTCCATTTCCACAACAAGCCTTTGTCGCAGTTGAGAATCCTACAAATTCGAAAATTATAAGTAGATTTTATTCATTTGTTCATGTGCTCAATTGGAACATGTCATAGTTCTAGTGTCTAATGAAAGTTACTTACCATATTTGTCGTAATTTGTGATGAGTTCCATGACGAGATCGAAAACATTAGCATGTACAAAAGCTGCTCCGACGAGTTCTTTGTTCAGTTGAGCCAACATATCCTTCAATCGTGCGTTGTATTGAAGTGCTAACTTGTTTGCTAGTTCCACACACTCGTTTTCCTTCAATTGGTTAATTGTTTTTTGGTAAGGGATGCAACCAATTGGTCCAACATTACCAATAATAAATTTTCTTGCATCCAATTTGTACAATCTCTGTCATACCACAATTCAAACGGTAAAATTAAACAATTTTTATACCATCAAATTAAGTTGATCTATGATAACGAGCGTTTTGTTATTACCGTAAGCTGTGCTTTTAAGTGACTGAGAAGATCATCAATGAAGGCATCGGGGGATTCGGTAATTCTTGTACCAATAGAGAGTACAGGGAGAAGGTAATTGTTGAGAAAATCATTGGACCCTATCGTTATTGAGAAAATAGACTTTTTCATGACATAATCCCTGGCTTTAGATTCACCCAACAACTTGTCGATCCCTTTTCTTGTTATGTTGAAATAATCAATTTGGATGTCCATTGAAAGTCTGTTTACCTGCACCAGTAATACCAAATGTGAGTCAATTTTGTTACTTTGCTAGGACGTACTACGTATGTTATAGTACTTATTAGTTATCCTAATTTGACCCATTAGCAATTGATGATTACGCAATTCGAACAATTTCGAATTTACCTCAAGTAATATGTCATTTCCACAAATACCTTAAATCTTCATTTTCATTTAAGTCCACACAAGCCCAAATTCACAGCGTGGCAAAGGAAAAATTACGTGAATTAGTAAATATATTCTATTACTTAACTATTCATCATAGCTACGTATTACAGTTTAAACTAAATATCACTCGCTATTATAGTTTAAACTAATTACCATCCACTATTATATAGTTTAATCTAGGTTACTAGGGGAACGTCTAGAATTTGTATAATTAAGCTACCAATTGCATAAAGTTAGAATTTATTGGTGTAAATTCATAATTTCCTAATTGAAAAAATTCAGAATTTGTATATGTTTATCCTAGCTTGTGTATAGTTATCATATTGATATAGTAATCGGTGGCCTCATTTCAAAATTCTATTGGTTGTCGAGTTTATTATCTAATATCTATCAAAGGTTGAGAGTTTGAATCATGTTAGATGATAAATTCTTGTGAAAAATTTCTAAAATGTATAAATATAGAATTTGTATATACTTATCTTGTTTGTATATTGATAGTGAATTATAAAAATGGATATGGAAATTATACAGACAACTGCTATAGCTAAAATTTATGAAACGTAATTATATAAACTATAGCTATTTCGACTTATTAAATTTTAAAATTAAGCTATTTATGACAATTTCACTTGGTGACTTACAAATATTCTTCCAGTGGCATTCATAATTCCACCTCCTCCTGATGCATAATTTACTCCGTATAATATAGTTCTTCCTGTGCAATTTGGAGCTAAAAATGGTGTTGCAAAATGGGGTTGTCCCAGTCCCTCTCCTGGCAAATTTGATAAGAATAAATTACCAAAATAAATATAAAAAATATTAAAGTCGATTGATCGCAATTTTTTTTAAAAAAAGAATTATATTGAGAAAATTGTAAGTACTATAATTAATTTATCTTACCTACAATGTCACCTATGGTTCTTCCATTAGTGTAACGACCAGTAGGCATCCCTCCAGAAGCTTTAAAATCTATTCCATTAGGTACAATATTAGCCTTTGATAAAGTTTGTAAATAATTATTATTTCCAGCATCTACTAAAGAATCTCCAAAAATATAGGACGCCCCAAATCCCAAATCATCATCAACAGCACAATTTGCTAAAACCATAAGGTTAATGACCAAAAATAGCACGACCAAAACATAGTAATTATTTGTCATGGCCATGCTTTTGAGTTTGAGTTACGACAAAACAAATGTTTTTTGTTAGCTTGAGAAATGAAATGAATGGAAGGAGGCTATAAGAAGCACAAAAAAAGATGAAGTGTTTGACAGAAAAAATGGGGTAGAAAAATGAGGACTATAGTTAGGAAACTTGTAAAAGGGAATTATACAAATGGAGATGTCAGTTGGTATGACTAGATTTCTTGATAATAAATTGAGAAAGATGGAAATGTATATAAATGGTTATGGTAGTTAATAAATTCAAGAATTAGGTGGACTACATATGTATGCACTATCAACAACGTGCATGGACCTTATACATTTATTTTGATTTCAAACCAAATAGTCAAATACTGGCAATAAACTTAGGTACGTGTGTTTGTTTTTTAAGGTGGAAGCAGAATTTTCTGGCGATAAACTTAGGTGTGGGTTTGGTTAGGACCCTTCCAGAAAGTTGTGCACCATATATGGTACTCCATTTCTTGATCTAAATGTCGCATTAAGGGCTGTATGGGATAGGGTGGATGGTTGTTTGGTATCTGGTTTGGAGGTAAAATATTCATGTATTAAATTTTGATACATAATACTGTGTTTGATAGTATTTTTTTGTTATATATAGAATTCAATACGCCTAATACGGTGCTTTGGTTTACAATTTAAAGATTCAGATAATTAATATAACTTATCAACAAAATCTCTGCATTATTTTATGCAAAATAGAAAATGAGATAACTAATTTAAAGTAGTTAAACCTGATATATAATTCTTTCCATAAATCTTTATATCGTAATTAATATTTGTATGACTTTAACCAACTATTGAATGAGTCCTCAAGGTACTTTTCCCGTCCGACAATAGTTTTTCGCTATTAACTTAGTACAAAGATTAAGAAGTAGTAAATAATAGAAGTAATTTTACTAAATCATCATTTGAATATAATTAATACAATATCTTGAAAAATATGATTGGAGATGACTATAATAAATAATAAGCATAAATTATGATTTTAGTGTAAAATTATCTCTGAATTTCATAAAGTGAACGAATATTATTGAATATTTATTTTTAATATAGTGAATATGTAAAAATGCACGGATAGAGTATATGAGAGAATAATTTGTGTGTAACGCTTAGGTCACTGGTCTGACATTATTGGTCACCATCTCAATGAGGAATTCTAGATACGATTATGTAGTTGTCAACTTAAATATACTTTAATAGTTTGAAGTGATCGGAGTGATGATTGAATATGAAATAAACGACCCACTGCATATGCATATGAAATAAACTTTATTGTATATCAATATTAAGATAAAATTGTAACTACATATCAATATGATCATAGTATTAGAAACTATTTGGATCTTCGTTTATCCATCTAATAGTAATTTCTAGTATTTTGAAAATATAAATCGAAATTGTATGAAAAAATGGAAAATACTTTAAGAAAAACAGAAAAATATATGATTTCAGAAAATGAAATTACTTTCTGAGATAAATAATTATATTTGATAATGAATATTTATAATAGTTTTCACAATTTAAAATTTCATAACTTAATTATTCATTTATATCAAATGTAACTTTTTAGCCTTTAAGTTTTCATAATTTGATTTTTCAAAATTGAACAATTGCACAAAGACTCGCTTTTGAAATCGCCATTTAATTTATATTTAAAATTTAAATCTTTTTGCAAATTTTCTGTCTGGGATACAACTTCATACATATGTAATTGAAGTTGAAAATTCGTCTTTAATATTCTTGTGACCTTAGGCAAACATCAAACATTTTTATCTGAAATTTGATATGATTTTCAAGGCCAAACTTGGTATATTTCTCACCGAAGTTGTTCATCTGCAGAACCAAATTTGAAGACTTTTTACGGAGAAAGGGGTCTTCCTATGGACTCAAATTTAGCAACTTCGGCCCGTCTATCAAACAAAAGAAAAGAACCTACTAGGCCCAATGAAACCAGACTTCACTTGGCCCATAGGACATGGTAACCAATTTGGATGGCATAATTAAGTACTAAAATTGGGTGAATTGTAATGAACCTATATTGTATTGAAATTGGCAATTGAAGTTATTCGTACAAATATGAGAGTTCATCGTTATAATTATTTTTAATTTATGATAATCTTCTAAGGAAAGAAGAAGAAATAAAAAGGAAAAAGAACTTCATCGCATAGTCTTAACCTAAATTATTTCACTCTCCTATACACAAACATCTTTTTAGAGTCCCAAATATAATTTGACATATTCCGACAAGGATCCTTCATCTTAATATTCATAACATGGCCTTTTTTTGACATACTGTAAGTTTTTAACTATTGAAAAGTTATAGGAAAATATTTAATGCAACAATAAAATTCGATTAGGTTGTCCACACTTAAAATATGAAAGCACTTATAAAATTTGAATTTTATGAATTATTCTTTGAGTTGAATTCCATGAATCATTTATTGAGTTCAAAACTTCAAACTTTTAAATCACATTAATTGATTCGTCAGTGTAAATCACACGAGTCGTTCCTTAGTTTTGAAACCCTTTGCAAATTTTCAAACTTCATAAATTGAGTTTTATATATATTAAAATCATATTATTATTAAAATTTTCAAATTTTAATGAATTATATATATATATATTAAAATTATATTATTAAAAATAATAAATATTTTTAAAATGTAAAGATTTCAACTTTATAAGTGAGTAATGGTGGTATTCTCTAGTTAGTGCGCTCGTGCTAACCAAATTAGTGTGTCCACTAAATAGGGACAAAAGAGTCATTTTCATCAACAGGGCTTGAATTTCCCTCCTCCCTATAAGCCCCAGTAACGAAGCCTGTGTGTATTGTGCGGCCTTTTTGTCTTTCCCACAAAATACATTTTTTGACCGTTGGGGTTTTGAGGAAGAAGAAGCAGCAACAGCTGGAAAATGGGTGCTCGTGGGAGGAAAAGAGCTGCTCCGGTGAATATCGACGATGTCGATGGCAATACCCAGAAAAATTCCGAGTACGAACAGTTGAGGGAAAAAAGAATCAAGGAAAATCTTGAGAGGATGCAAAAGTTGGGGATTTTTGACTTATCACTCAAACTCAAGCCTGTTAGGACACCCATTGTTCACAAAACCCCTCAGCGTCTCCCTCCTTTGCAGCCTTCTGGACCCACTCGCCGTTCCTCCAGGTATACTCCACTATTTTAGTGTGTTGCCCAAATACTGAAATCTATTATACTTTTTGCCACTGATTTCTGTTGAAC
The DNA here is from genome assembly GCA_000787875.1 of Solanum virginianum. Classification (NCBI taxonomy): domain Eukaryota; kingdom Viridiplantae; phylum Streptophyta; class Magnoliopsida; order Solanales; family Solanaceae; genus Solanum; species Solanum virginianum. Next base: position 59,878 of record DF358404.1, read on the forward strand.
TGTCTGCTATCAATTACTGTGCAATCATGCTGTGGGTCAATATATAGAAGGGTAGAAAGGGTGTGTTGACTTCCCGATTCCCATATGGTTGGGGATGAGGTCTTTGGTTTCCTTACATGGTTTTGGACAATTCTCCACTCATGAGCTAGTTTTTGGGGTTGAGTTAGGTTCAAGATCGATTTCTTATTATAGTGTCAGAGTCAGACCCATCCAATTCATTGTATGTTGGGGCTCGTCTTATATTGTCCACTCTCCAGATATCTAGTGTTGGCGCTGTTGAGTTCTAATATCGGTTGGGGATGAGCTCTTTGGTTTCCTTATATGGTGTTGGGCAATTTTCCCCTCACGAGCTAACTTTTGTGCTGAGTTAGGTCCATGATCCCATTTCTTGATCAAAGTGCCCTATTATCAAAACAAGTTTGACGCTTAAAACACTAATTTCTCTGTTGAGAAAAGTGATCTTTCATAGATTAACATTTTACTAGCTTGGATATATGGTTTGAGAGGTGTAATGGTGGAGAGGAATAATGGATGTAGATTTACTCTGCAATATACTGAGTTTAGATCCGTATTTCTTCTCCAAAGTTTTTCTGGATGTAAAAGAGTATGTTCAACTATTTGCTCCTCGGTTTCTAGCTTCTAAGTTTTCCATATCTATTGACTGTTCTGCAAGCTAATATGACCTTTTAATTCTTGGACATAAATGAAGAAGAATATGGGCATGTTGTAATTTCTAATGCCTTATTCTTGTTTACTTGGGAATTTTAGGTTGCAGAATGCGACACCAATTAGCTATTCGGAGGTGCATCTCTCGAAGACTGATAACTCCTTGGATGGTGAGACTCATATGTTGAGGGAGGAAGGGTCAAAGCCCGAGATTTACACAGAAGAACATGAGAAATTGTTGGGTACCACTGATTTGAGCTGGACTTTTTTTGTGGATGGATATGGGAATGATGGGAAGAGAATCTATGATCCAGTCAAGGGAAAAACTTGTCATCAGTGCCGGTAAGGAGATATGTTTGTTCTTATTAATATGCAACTTTTGCACTTCGTATTAGCTGATTTTCATGAGCTTCGTTCTGCATGATATTGGAGTTATTACGTAAACAAGTTTAAATTTCACACTGAAGAAATAGTGAACAATTAATTCGGGTAAGCAAACTGGGTAAATGAAATGTGTTATTATAGTTGTCTATGAATTTTCTCAGTTTCTCTCAAACTGCCTACTTGCATTGGCTCTAAGATAGTATTTGATATATGTGCAACCCTTAGGTAACATTTGCAAAATAATGAAAAATTAGGAGATAAAATGAATGGACTTGTAATGATCTATGAGATTAGCTCAATCAAATTTCAAATTGTCTTAATATTGGAATCTGTCAAAATCTTTATTTTGAGGATTACATTATTGGTTTTACTATGGCTTCTTCATCGTTTTCTGTTTTCTATTACACACTTGAGCCGAGGGTCTTTTGGAAACAATTCTCTACCTTCATGAGGTAGTGTTAAGGTTTGCGTACACTCTACTCTCCCATACCACACTTAGTGGGATTTCATTGGGTAAGTTGTTGTTGTTGTACATTATTGGTTTTATTAGCCAATCTCAAAACGGTGCCAGTGCGAGTTATTCAATCTGAGACTAGATATTTTCAAATATGCAACGAGTCAATAATGCTTTCTCTATTGTGATGAATCAAGTAATCCCCTTCCCCATTTCTCCTTCCCCTACGTCCATTTTCTTTTTCTAGAAGTAATGTTTGCAACAAATATTTTCTTTGAAGTAGGAAGAAAATCATGACATATTTTCCTTTGTCTTTCTGGTCATTATGTGTGAGAGGGAGAGATTTGCCAAGCAGTCTTATTGCTTCTTTTCTCATGTATGTCCTCATTCAATTTAGTTTCCCTTGTATGAATATATTAAGTTAACCATGTGGTTCTTCACCTTCTTTATGCAGACAGAAAACACTTGGTCATCGTACTCATTGCAGCAAATGTCAAATGGTTCAAGGACAGTTTTGTGGAGATTGCTTGTATATGAGGTATGACATCATGTATATCAAAATTTGGGTATCTGCTAATGTTAAGACTTTTAATGTTCTCAATATGTCAAACTTCTCAAATAAACAAAAGCGTCATAACTGATAAAATTTCATCAAGTAACGTATTTTATCTATATTTTCATGTTAGTCTTTCTGTGCCACTTGATGATGAAACCATTATCTCTTTCAATTGTCTGTATATTTGGTCCTGCTGAGCTTTATCAATCAGCTTTGATGATATGCATTTATACGCTCACATTTAACCACTTGTACTGATATCCTGTCCCCAAATTTACGTGATACTCTTTTTTAGTCAATCCCAAAAGGAATGACATCTTTCTATATTTAGTGTAATAATTTTGATTTTAAACTTCCTATTTTACTGCCATAGAAAATTTTCAGGCTTGCTTTAGACCACAAGTTTCAAAAGTATTTTTCTCTTAATCTCCATGCCCAGTCAAAACCACCTTCACATAGGATTATTATGTTTATTAGTTATGTTCCTCCATAAATGATCAGCCTGGAGTTCTCTAAGAAAGATCAACTTTTGCACTTCGTATTCTTGAATTCCCTTATAATGCAGCTCATGTTGTGCATCGGACAAAAATCCTACATTGAGCAGCTTTTATTGTAGTCGTATGCTTAGAAAAAAATGCAAGATAGATACTCAGATGCTGGTTGGAGAATCTCCCTTTATACAAGACCTACAGGATGAAGCATATGCATTCTGATTAGGGGGTTAGTTGTTCTATTATATCTCCAATTACAAGATCTGCAGGATGATGCATACGTTGGTCTGGATATCTACCCAGTCCACCAGTGTAGCAGAGATGTGCAGCAAATGGCTTCAAGTCACATTTCCTCTGTCAATTTGCAAATCTGCAACCTCTTGCTCATTGTGTTATTTTACTCGATGCAGATATGGAGAACATGTACTTGAAGCGAACAAGAATCCAAACTGGATTTGCCCTGTTTGTCGAGGAATTTGCAACTGCAGCTTGTGCCGGCAAGCAAAAGGTTGGGCTCCTACTGGTGCTCTTTATAGGAAGGTAACAATCTTTATTAAGAATTTCATGCTACGATACATTTGTTTGTTCTTTCAATCTCTTTATCATATTATTTCCTTTTTTCCTTTCTTTTCCATTCTCAAACTCTTGATTGTTTAACCGTTCCAGATATCTAGACTGGGTTATAAGTCAGTTGCACATTATCTAATTCAAACCCATCGAGCTACTGTCAGTACCGAGAACAACTCGACGCCATTCTCTGCAAAAAGATCACTACCTTTCTCAGATATGGAAGGTACAACGAAAGATGAGGGACTTTGTGAAGTGAAACCAGTAGTGTATGATGCCAATGAGCCCAACTTAGCTCCAGAAAGTAGCTCAGAGCCCTTGCTGAAGTCCATTGTTGAACCCTTATTACTACTGAAACATGACCCTGAAAACAATGGTACAAATCTTGTGCTCTCAAGCAACAATGTAGGGAGCTTCTCAGCAGAAAAATCAGGAAATGAAAATGCTGTGCTGGTAGGCAACTCATTGACTTCTCAAAAAGAGGTGAAACCAGTGGGATATGATGGCAATGAGCCCAACTTAGCACCAGAGAGTAGCACAGAGCCCTTGCTGAATCCCATTGTTGAACCCTTGTTACTACTGAAACATGACCCTGAAAACAATGGTACAAATCTTGTGCTCTCAAGCGACAATGTACGGAGCTTCTCAGCAGACAACAAATCAGGAAATGAAAATGCTGTGCTAGTAGGCAACTCACTTACTTCTCAAAAAGAGGTGAAACCAGTGGAATATGATGGCAATGATCCCAACTTAGCACCAGACAGTAGCACAGAGAAGTCCATTGTTGAACCCTTGTTGCTACTGAAAGATGACTCTGAAAACAGTGGTAAAAATCTTGTGCTCTCATGCGAAAATGCAGGAAACATCTCAGCAGACTACAAATCAGGAAATGAAAATGCCGTGCTGGTGGTAGGCAACTCATTGACTTCTCAAACAGAAGTGAAACCAAACTTAGCACCACAAAGTACCGTGGAACCCTTGTTATTACTGAAACATGACTCTGAAAACAGTGGTAAAAATCTTGTGCTCTCATGCAACAATGCAGGAAATATCGCAGCAGACGACAAATCAGGAAATGAAAATGTCGTGCTGGTAGACAGTGCATTGACTTCAAGTGCACCCATGCTTACTGAATTGAATGATTATGGATTTGACATTGGAAAAATGCAATCAAAAGAAGAAAAAGAGGACCACACTTGTGTCTTGGATGATAAAAACTGTGACGTGGTTGCACCAGAAGCAGGTTCAAAATTAAAGAAGCCTTGTCGAGCTGCTGCACAAGGTGTTGATACTACTGCTGGGAGACTAAGGCAGAGACGTGGAAGAAGCAACGGGGAAGCATAACAACATCTCGGGTAACCAATAGTGGGTTAGTGTGTTTTGCACCTGAAACGGGTTACAACTTTTAATGGTAAAGCATTTGCTGTGAACACATTGTGTCAGTGAACAAAGGTCAAGGTGGCTGGTGGTTTTTGCTAAATGTAATATATAATCTGTGTGAGGGTTTCTTTTTGCAGAACTTCTAACTGACTTAACTGAAGTAATGAAACCAATATGAAATCTGCTTTTGAGGTGAGTCTGATTAATAGTACTCTTCTAACTGAACTTTTGCAGTTGAAACAAAATTAAAAGGGAGCTTGTAGAGCTACTTCACTCGAGGCAATATGTAGTCAGCTGTTTGCAGTACTTTTACATGATGACTGAACAATTTTATACAATAAATCATATGAGATACTCCAGTAGCCTAACTGAAGTGACCAAGCCAGAATTTTTTTTGGGGGAAATTACATATATACAAAAAAAGGTTTACAAAAAAAGTAGCTCATGTTTCATTTACATAAGAAATAACTCAAAATCAATGAAATTATACATGATTATACAATATAGTTTGTTAAAAGTCATAGAAAGTATATACTACTATACAATATTCATGAGTTATATACTAAATATACAATATGATGTACAAATATGCATCGACTATACATATCCATACAACGAGGACTATTATTTTGTAATTTTTAAGTTTAATTAATCATTTGAATATAAGAAAGTTTTTTGTTATCCCATATTAAAATACACTTATAATATAAAAGAATTTTACACTCGCAGTATACAAGTTAAATAAGTAGCGATCATATCTCGATTCCAGCGGTTCTTGTTTAATTTCCTTCCTATGACATTATCTGTTCACATTGAGAACACATGACTTAAATACTGCATAGTCAGTCCTTTTATGAACTTCACACAAAATTTACTTGGTTCATGTGATGAGAGGCAATTTCCTTTTCTTTCTTTCTTTTTTTTTTTTTTGATATATTTTCCAAAATCCACAAATATGTGAAGTGTCAAAATTTCCCTTCTAAAACGCATGTGCAAATTTACTCCGTCCGTCTCCATAACTCCTCAATAAATTATGTTAGTTGACAAGATAAAACTGATATTTAGAAGCTAAAAAAGGAAAGATAATACTGAAAGAATAAGGGATTAAAAGACAATCAACCTACACAATATATATTTACCTTAATTATTTGCATAGATTAGCTAAATCCTTGTCCTGAAGCTTAAACTTCTTGTGAATGTAGGGGTTGCTTTGAAACCATATTGTTATTTTCTTGCTAGAATTTCAAAATTAGTCTATAGTAAGGGTTTAATTTAACCTTAAAATTAGTTCATTTTGAGGAGAGAATTGTTCAAAATCATATAAGGAGACCACCAATTTCTTTTTCATCCGATGCAGGATTCTTCAAAACTCCATCTCACGTCTAGAGTTGAACTTCTGGTGCATGGGTAATTTTCAAACGTAAGTTTAGCTCACGACTCATATTTCAAAATTCATTTTTTTGGTAGAATATTTCAAAATTCATAGATGTGAAGATTTTCAAATGTAAGACTCACATTAGCTTGTATTTCCCCAAGAAATAAAGTGAAAGGAAAAAGGAAAAGTTTGGGAGGAAAAGAAAATAAAAGGCTACATTTTGTTGGTAGTGGAAATTAAATTGGCAAAGAAAAGTGAGGAAGTTGCGGGAGGAAAAAAAAAAGCTCTTGATAATAATAATAAAAATAATAATTATAATCACTTTAAAGAAGGCACTATCACTTTAAAAAGAGCAAAAATTAGGAATAGAAAAAGACATAAGCTGCTACTACTACGTCCCTCTTCCAAGAACGTGAAAAGGAAATCATTGCAATTTATTTTTTTCTTTTCAAACATAGCTTTTCAAATGTAATTATGAAATATGAAAATAATTGTTTTCTCGATTGAAAATAATGTAAAAGAGTTCCTTTAAGATGACTTCAATCAGAGGGTTTTCAAATAATTCTATTTTTTTTATGTCGACATTTGATTATTCTATTTTCTATGATTCTATTAGTTGAGATAAAGAGGCAGAGGCAGATAAAACAGTTTTATATATATGTACCTAACACCCTTTATTTATTAATCGATTATTTTTTTCTTTAAACCCATATTTATAAATGTTGATTCATTTACTGATATTTATTTGGCCTGAGCTTTCTTTTTTATATGAGAGATTGAGTTGGAAATTACAAAATGGATGATTTGAATTTTGGATATAGAAAAAATCAAAGTATTTTACAATTGTCTTCTTTTTGCAGTTAAGGAGTCGTTTAGTGTGAAGGATAACACCAAATAGTCTTGAGATTAAATTATAGTGTCACTCAATTTGTTGTTTGGTTGACAAGTTCAAAATAACTTATCCCTAGATTAATATTTGGTACAGGGATAAGTTATGCCCCCATCCCCCCTCTCGGATGATATAATAATCTCGGGATAATCACTTTTCATATTTATAAAGGATATTTTTGAAACAAATAATTTGTTCTTAAAATTTATATAATGCATATCATTTTGAATGCAACAAACCAAACATTCAAAAAAGATAACCATTTCATAACTTATTTCATCATAACTAATCTCATCGCAATTTCTATTTAAACCAAATGGCTCCTAACTATTACACAACTAAGTTGATTAAACATTGTTTGAGATTTAAGAGCTCAGATTTTGAATTATGAGATTAAACTTTAAAAGAAAAGGTAGTTGACCGGATTTTTTTATATAATCATCCATAAATGAATTTTTCAAACGTAAATATAGAATTTGAGTCGAAATTACTATGACACAAGACAAGTGACAAAATAAAAAATCCACTTCATTATATTAAGAGTTCAATTAAAGTTTAAAATAGCATGCGCATATTATAGTCAACTGGTTTAATCAAATTTAATTAATTAATTAGATGCTAATTAGTAACCTCTTTTTGCCCTTCAATATCAAAACCTATAATTTAATTTTAGTAATACAAAAGAAAGGGAGTGCATCCTGAAGAGACAACGATATATTATTTACCTCAAATCAGTTTACATGTCTCTATCCCATTATTTAGACAAAACATAGTTCTAATTTCAGGGTACTGTGGTCCTGTCTCAAATCATTTTTGAGCTCTCATTGTATGTAACTTCAATAATTTTTTAGTGTCATTTTTATATATTCGATCAATACAAAAATTTTAAGAAGAAAGAGGTTTTGCTACTTAATTACGTGAATCAGATTCATGTATAATTTATGCTCTAGACTTGGACACATGAATTTAAAAAATCACTTAATTCTAAAAATTAAGAGAGATTTTGATTAATATACCTTTAATTATGATTTTCCATTTTTTTTCTTGGGTTGACATGATTATTATGAGGATTAGGAATGTGCAAAGGCAAATTTGAGGGGGGGGGGGGGGGAACCTTTCTAGTTTTGTGAAACAACAATTATTTTGAATTTACTTTTGGAGACTTAAATATCAATTATTTTTTTACAAAACAAAAGGTAATTTTTACTTGTTCACTATTTAAGAAATTATTAATGTAATAGTGAACTTTATCATTTTACCCTTTATTTAAATCAATGTACATTAAATTAAGTTAGAAAAAATTATTAATACACTAATTAATAATGGGGTTAAAATGGGAAAAAATAATTAATTCTATATTAATTTAATAAGTGTCCATATAATATGAGACAAATATTTATAGAAAGATGTTCATAATAATATAGGACGCAGGAAGTACTAAGAATGACTAACAATACTTGTTCACTTTATGAAATCAAGTGATAAATTTATATTTAATTCCCAATTTATCCTTATCATTGATTATAATTATTTTTCTATTACATTTTTCAAGACGTTGTATTTATTATATTCAAAGAGTAATTTGGTAAAATTACTTGTATCATTTACTACTTATTAATTTCTGTGTCAAGTCAATAAGGGACAAATAATGATGGATCGGACGAGTATACGAGTGGATGTAAGAAATTTGTTTCTTTCCATTCTTCATCGTTTTAATAGACACAACACTAACTATGATAAAAAGAGGTTCGTGACTTTCAATATATGTCAACATGGTTTCATCTTGTGTTTTCGAAGATCAAACATTTGCATTAAATGTTTGCCCTCTACGAAAACTGTAAAATAACAAGGTAACTTTAGAGTCTCTCATTGTTTAATTAATTAAACAATAAACACGTAATCAAAGACAAAAAGCATATGAAAAAAGAAGGCAAGACAAGTGTGAGAGTACATATAAAGAAAAAGTTCATGCATTTCAAGAAAATGGGATTCACTTTTAACAAAAGGTTGATGGCTTTTTTCTTTTAACTAATTGACTTGTTGGGAACTTAGAAACTAGTGGAGATTCCACATAAGGTGAAAAAAAGAGGAAAACAAATTTAATTTATTAGCCATTCCAACAACTCCAACAACTAAGAAGGACAGGTTGGGAAAAAGATTGAGTTTTGCATTAAATGTGTCTGTCATTGTGTAATGAGTCCAAAAAATTTGTAGCCTAACCCCTAGGCCCCTACTTATTGTCATTGCCCATTTGTTAGTCCCATCCCACAACTTCCACAAATTTGAGCTAATAGAATCATTTAAAATTTCAAATGTTTAGCTAAAAAGATTTAAGGGTTGTAAATAAAATAAAGATGAGTATTGGGCTATTGGCATTTGACCCAACAAGGGAAGGCCAAGGTCAAGTCAGTGCACTAAAATTTTCACTATGCGTAAGGTCCTGCATCTGTTACATACAGTCTTATACCTTACATTTTGCCAGAGACTAGTTTCAAAGATTGAACTCATAATTTCTTACTCATATGATAATAATTTTGTCAGTTATTCCAAACTCCCCAACAAGTGAAATAGGTAAATTTGGAATAGGTAAGTCAGACTCAAAGGCATATAATGGAGATATGTATGTATATAGGAAGTTTAAAGGCAAAATACCTAACAACATGTGCAGCATTTTGTTTTTGAAATTGTACCTAGTAATTGACTGTGTTGATAAAGTCAAAAGAAAGTAATGGCAATTGTGGTCCATAAAAAGAAAAGTTTTTCATGTGGTCAATTTGGTCCTTTTAATCTTGTTGGTGACAAATTTTTGGGTGTCGTGCACCCAACTCCGACTATCCAGGACAAGGGAATCCAAAGGCCATGCACTTCAATTCTATTATTGCATCTTCTTGTTGCAGTTAATTACCCAACTCATCAGGAGTAAACCTTTTTTATTTACCATTATTACAGGTCAACTTATATATTCCCCGTCCTATTTTATATGTCACTGTTTGACTTAACACGATATTTAAAAGAAGAAGAAAAGATTTTTGAAATTAGTGATCTAAAATCATTCATAAATATTTGTGTGGTTGAAAATCATTTCATTAAGGGTAAAAGAAGAATTTCAAAGTTAAATTATTTCTAATTATAGTAAGATAACATTCCTTTTTGAACGAACTAGTAAAATAATATTTTTTTTTGAAACGGACTAAAAAAAAATATCAGAAAAAATGGAACAAAAGGACTAATATAATACAAAAATTATTTACACTGAACAAAATATAAGACTCACATAAAAACTCTACCAGTACCTGTTCATCATACATTTTGTACTTTCTATCAATGTTTGCTTGTTTATTACTAGTACTATTTAATTTGACACATCATTTAAAGATAAATAAATAAATAATTTTATTATATCACTTTTAATCATTATAAATCATTTAAATATTAAAAAAAATGAATAATCTTAATAATAATTGTAAAATAGGTATAAAAATTAATCTTTTTTCATTCTTTAAATTGGACCAGTATAAATTTTTCTTTTTTTTTTAATATAATGACAAATAAAAGTAAACGAAAAAATAATAAATGAAGCGTATATTTTACCATAATATTCATATTATGTATAATCTCATTAAAGTTGAAGAATCATTTGAAATAATAATTAATATTAAATTATATAAAAAATTCTTGATATGCTTAAGTAGAAATTTTGTTCTTATTACGAGGACAAACACAAGTGAAAATGGAGTATATATTCTTACTAGACACATTGGGATACAGAAATAAATTGAAAGGGTGTTTGGTAAGGGGACGCAGATGGAATATATAAAGTTATCTCATGAATTATAAATTAAAATGTTCTGCAAAATTAATTATTTTTATTATTGTAATATAAATAATAACATAAATAACCACAAAATTAATTAATATCTCCACCCAAACAAAGAAAATTACTTTTCCCTGTTTCATTTTATATATGTCACCCTTTTTCTTTTTGTTCGTTTCAAAAAAATGTTATCTTACTCTAATTGGAAATAATTTATATTTAAAATTTTCTTTTTACCTTTGATGAAACGATTCTCAGCATACAAATATTTAAAAATGATTTTAAACCAAAAATTTTAAAAAATTTTATTTTTTTTTAAACATCGTATCAAATCAAAGGGTATCCCGTAAAAACGAGACGGAAGGAGTATATTCTTTAGTTCTCATATCAAACGATCCAAAAGTATTAACCACGTGTTACAGTGCCTTTGACTGAAAGCACAGTAATCATTATCTTACATTTTTTGACAATTATGAGGATGGTTCCATGATTGAAATACTAGTCATATTTTCTTTAATTTCAATGTACCTCAAACAATTATTTATTAGTGTTTCAAATTGGCCATCCATTAATTGATAAAAGTATGACTAATTACTTATTTTACCTTCACCAATTCGTTTTAACTATTTAAAGTTAGTTCCTAAAATTACCTCCAGCTGTTTTTTTCTTTTTTTTTTTTTTTGCTTATTGGCGAATGGCAATCATGTCCAGGCTCCAGCTTTCTTTAAAAACTTACTTTTAATACGAAATGTAGCATGTAAAATTGAAATGTTACTCCGTTAAGTTCCAATTTGTATGTCTTTCAATATTTTATTGTCAATTTTATGATTTAAAGTATTTATTTTAATATAGTTTTCAAATATATAACTTTTATATTTGTCAAATAAAAATTTCAACTTTCAAGATTTAAATTATGTCAAATAAACTAAGATAAGTAAAGTAAAAAAAAAATTTGGGACACATTTAAAAATGAAATTATGTCGCTAAATTGGTCTTACTTCCATTTGATGATCATTTTCTATTTTACATGAGGATTAAGAAATTATTATTAAATTAATTAACTTTATTATTTTGCCCTTTATTCATCTTAATTAGCCTCTTGAAAAACAATTTATACTCTATCTTCAAAATTTGTTTAAACTTAGAGATAAAATGGGAAAAACCTCTTGATTAAGTAATATGTGACAAATAATTTTAATAAGATGTCCATTTGATTGGAAGTACAAAGAGAGTATTCAACAACAATATTAAATCCAACCAGTTCCTGAATAAAAGAAGCCTATGAATATTAAATGACAAATACTCCATATTACGTAATTTATAAAGGCTCCACATGAATCTTATTCACCTTTACTTTTTTTTGCAACTAAAATTTACCATCTAAAAATCCAGTAAAATCCTTTAATTTCCAATACAGCTCAATTTAGCTTTATTAAGTTCGACATGCTAATCAACACTTGGAAAGCCTGCAGCAACTACAACTTGTAAGTTGCAATATATTATTGAAATTAATTTATTTATTTATTAATTACTTTCAGTAAACTAATCAAAGATTGTCCCTTGAGATACCATACTTGTCAAAGTTTGTTTTTTGTAAAGTGAAAGGTGTTGAGACAAACATTTGAACCGAAAGAACCTAAGTATGATTTGATTTCATTATGGTAAAAACAACTAACAACTTATCTTTTCCTTTTTCACTCTAGTCTTTCGTAATATATACTACTTTATTCTTTTTTTTTTTTCTAACAATAATGATATTTGTAAAATTAAATTTTTGATGTAACTCACACCCAAAAGCTAACTCAAACAAAGGAGAACTGTCTTAAGCGTTATAAAGAGTCTACCTATCTCATTAACCACCAATATGGTTCTTGGGCCTAACTTAAGCCCCAAAAACTAGCTCAAGAAAAGGAGGATTACTAAAACTTATAAAAAGTCCATCAATCTCATTAACAATGAGACTGTTTAGCATCTAGTGCGTGATCAAATTTTAGATTGCTTGGGCAATTTTAAATTTTTTGGGGTTGAATATTTGATGAGATGACTCATGCTCTAATACAATGTAAAATTAAGTTTTGGGCCTAACTAGCACCCGAAAAGCTAGATCAAAGAAAGGAGAATTGTCTAAACCTTATAAAGAGTCCACCATCTCATTTAACCATAAATGTAGAACTTTTATAATTCTTCAATAATATTTGGATTATTTAATCTTAAATATTTGAATAATTTAATAAGATATATATAATTTTTCATTAACATACACATAAATTGACCGTTCGTATGTTTATTGGTTCTTTGACAATAAAAGACAAGCATTGGGAAGATGCACAAAACCAAACCCAAAACATAAAAATGTTACATAAATTGGCATCTAAACTGTCGTATTTGCAGCAGTTTTCTGAGTTGAAAAAACCAAAACTAGGATGCTTCAAGGGTTGACCAAAATGCTGATTCGATTCGATTAGTTTTTTTATTTTTTTAAAAAAAGATTAGATATATACTTAATATAAATTAATGAAAAGGTGGAACGATCCAGCACTCCACTTGGTGTATGTTGCCCAAATATTTATAATGATGATTTTGTACCTTTTTTTGTTTTCTTCTTGTTAAATAAATGTGCATAATTTCAGTCTACTATACTTTTATTTGTTCTTATCATTGTGCTTTAAAGCTGTCACGTCTTCTAACGGTTGTGCATTATTTTTATTTTCTTTTTAGTATGGATATTTTAAAACTATAGATCCTGCAAAACATTGACACACATGATTAAAACTTATAACCTGTCCTTAATGTAAAACTCATCTAAATTTTATTTTAGAGTACAAGGAGGATGAACAAACAATATTAAGTTTATGGTGAAATGATAAATATTTTTTCATTTTTAACTAGAGGTCTTAAATTCAAATTCACTTAGACGTAGATTTGAATTTAGTTAAATCTTAATATAAACATTGTACACTGAATAAACGAGCGCTTTATTTTCATTTTGCTTTTTTACATTGTGCTGCAATTATATATGGTCAAAGTTCCACTTTTTAACCATAAGAGGCAACTTTAGGTTACTCAATGGAAACCAAAAGAGCAAAAAAGAAAATTCCAAGCTTTTCTTTTTCGTTATTTGTTCACACCAATGGAAAGAAACAACTCATGAATTTCCCCTACAATGGTTTCTCTTTTTATAGTCTATTTTATATTTATAAAATTGAAATTTAAACTTAATAGATTTAAATTAAAAATTTATTTTTTTATATTTATTCGATATACAAAACTCAGTAACTCAAACTAATATGAAATTTTGGATTCGTGGCCCGCGGAGCTCAAGTTAAATACATATATATTTACAATCGTTGGGGTTAGTTGATTTGAAGACAAGTGTTCTACTTAAATATGTTGAAAATTATTTTTTTTATTAATAATTTGTTTCATTTGCATAAACAATAATATTTATTGCATAATTTCTGAGAAAACATTGTTTATTTATAAAAATATACTTCAATCTTATTTAGTAGGAGGAGAGTTTAAGATTAGCAGAAGAAGTTATTTGTTTATAAAAATACATTTCATTTTATTGAGAGCATTTTTTTTTGGAGTGGTCATTTGGTATGCTGAATGTGATAAACAAGAATAGACCATGAGCTCTTTTTTTCCACCTTTAATATGAGATAGTAATCCCACCATTTTAGTACAACTTATGGCATAAATATAATCTCAAAATTAACTAATACCTCAAATCAATATCAAATAAATTAATTTTAAATTTTATCTCGAGATTGTTATTCTTATTCAGGTAACAATCGATCCCTTATTCCACTGATTAGCAGAATTAACATAGATATTAGTTACTAATCCTCATATAACATATTCTCAAATCACCAACTAAATAAGAAATAAAATAGTACCAAATTTTTACTAACCATAATTGTCACTCTCAAAAAACTTAATTAATACTTCTTTGTTCTGTCAACGAGAATTATTTTTAAAAACTTATTTTATGAGTACCTAATAAGGAATAACATAGGCACTAATTATTAGTTACTAATCCTAATAAAAGTTATTTTAAAATTACTAACCAAACAAAAAATAAAACAATACCAAATTTTTAATCTCAAAATGATCTATATTTATTCCACACACACAAAATCTTCATTGTGTTCATGCCAATGACAAAATCAAACTCAATCCGTTCAATCCAGACCCACTAAATTCTATTAAAATTTAGGTGGATTAATAATTCCGGTGATGGCTGAAGTCAAACGATCAGCCTAGCTTGTAAAAGCTGTTTTCTGTCATCTTCCATTTTACTAATTTCGTTAGTAATTTTTTTGAATAGTGTTTGTTAGGCTGTAAAAAGGCAAAATGTCTATTGGGTGGACCCTACGTTACCACATCAAAACAGAATTTTATATTATCCTCATTTCATTTAACTTAATTAATTAATTCTCAAAAAAATTTACGCACACTCTTGGGAAAACTACTTGTACCTTTTTATTAGGGTGTGGTTTGACCATAAATATTTTTAAATATATTTGAAAGAAAAACTTAAAATATAATATTGAATGATATTATTCAGATTTTTGAATATTAAAAAAATTTTGGATGAAATTATTATATTTAAAATTCAAAAATAATTTATATATATTTTTTAAAAATCCACTCTTTATAGTTTTTGATTAAATTTTGTAATTATATATATCTTATACAATTTGTACGTGAGTTTGCTAGTAGAAGTCACTTTCCATTTATAAATAGTAATAGTAATTTGATATTTCTTCCTATTTTTTTAGTTCCTATAAATTGTATTTATTGTCATGACTTTTCTTAAAATATTTTATAAAATGATACTAACACAAAGTTATAAGTATTTTTGGTAATTTTTAAACTTATAGAGTATAAAGTATATTTTTTTAGAAAATCATTCTTTTTAAAATCTATAGCCAAACACATGATGAAATTTTACCGATAAATAATTTGCTAAAACTATTTAAAAATTTATGATTAAATACTTGCTTAAAGAAAAATTAATTAATGATTCTTGATTACATAAACAAGATTATTTGAAAATTTGAGATTAACATCTTCTCAAAATCTCAAAATGTTATTTATATTAAAATAAATTAAAAAGAAAAACTAAAACATCACTCATTTTTATTTTCTTTCTCTTTTTTTAAATTCATATAAATTGTATTTGTTGTTGTGACTTTCCACAAAATATTTTATAAATTGATACAAATACAAACTTATAAGTATTTTTAAAACTTATAAGGTATAAATTATGTTTTTTTTAAAGTCAATTATTTTTTAAATCTATAGCCAAACACATACGCATAAATAACTTGCTAAAAATATTTAAAAATTTATAATTAAATACTTCCATAAAGAAGAATTAATTAATGATTCATGATTACATAAATAAGATTTATTTTGAAAATCTAAGATTAACCTTTTCTCAAAATCCCAAAATATAATACAGTATATATTATAACAAAAAACTAAAACATCACTCATAAATCTTAGATTAACCTTTTCTCAAAATCCCAAAATGTTATATATATTAAAATAAAAAACTAAAACATCACTCATTTTACAACTTAGAGAATATAAACAACAGCTAAACTTATCTCTCTTTGGTGGTGGGGTTTTGTGCGTGTGAAAGTCAATGTCCGTTTCTCACTGTTTGTTTAGAGGGGAAAATTGTAAATTACAATATGCATATGTGTAGATACAGCCATATTATAGAGTCAATCAAGAGAGAGAGGAGAGAGAAACAGAGCATTGGTGTAATCAATAGAGGTATGCTTTTGGGCTCAGAACTGCAATTAATGCGCCTTTCATTTTGAGACTTGCTTTTAATTTGGCTTTAACCCAAACAGAAAAAAGGAAAAGGCCTAGTGAAAGATAATAATACTATGGGAGTGTTTATTTTTTCTTTTTCTCAACTCTACTTTCAGGTGTCTTTGATTGAGGAGTAACTGGAGATTTCTTTGGAGGTGTAGATTCTTCTTGTTCAATCTTTCTTTGGCATAATTTCTCCATTTCTGCTCTTTGGGCGTCTTTATTTTGTGTCCATTTCTTGGGGATCTACTTTCTTGCTTGCTTTTGGGTCTTGGGGTTTCTTCCAAATTCATTCAACTGGTTGACTTTCGATTTGGAGGTTGTGGGGTTTTACAAAAGTCGAGTCTTTTGAGTGTTGTGGATCTTAACTTCATTCTGGTTTTTGTTTCTTGTGTTTTACTTTTTCTCTTCCATCCCTAAAATGTCAACATAAATTTCTAGAGTCTTGTTCTTTGAATTTCTCATATCAAGAACCTGAAATTGATTGAAGGGAGTGTTTCAGTCAAAGAATATTTGGGTTGTCTTTTTACAAGGTGGTTGTCTCAATTTTGGGGTGTGAATCTTCAAAAAAGGTAAAAATTAGGGTTTCTTTCATCTGGTCCATTCTCTATTTTTTTAATCAGTTCTTTTTTGATACCAGCATCTGGTCTTTGTGTTTGAACGTTTTTGTTAAAGCAAATGCTTTGGGACTTTCCCTCCGTAAGTTAGGGGCATTTGATTTTTGAAACCAAAGGTTTGATTCTGGGGGATGCTTTTAGCTTGATTCCTTTGCTTTTCCAGAAGTTAGGGTTTGTGACTAAGCCTTCTTTTTCTGGGGTTTAGTGATAGATGGGCTAAAAACTCTCTTTGTCTTTGGTGAAGCTTTGTTCGGTCACTCTCTTTTTTGTTTCCTCTTTGTGATTGATTGAACAAGGGGGGAAATTTCCCACACAAAGAAAAAGCTCTAATGCATCTCTCACTATGGAAGCCAATATCTCACTGTGCTTCTCTAATCTTGGACAAAAAGAGCAGAAAGAGAGATGGGTCTAACCATACCAATGAAGAGATCAAGAAAAACCCATCTGTTCTGAAG
>DF358404.1:77385-113929 GCA_000787875.1 Solanum virginianum
GTTCTGAAGAAATTGCAAGAGCATAAGCTCAGGGAGGCTCTTGAGGAGGCATCTGAAAATGGGTCTCTTGTTAAATCCCAGGATGTGGACTCCCTGTCAGTGCAGAACCAAGATGAGGGGTTGGGCCGATCCCGGTCACTCGCTAGGCTACATGCCCAAAAAAGAATTCCTTAAAGCAACTGCTCTTGCTGCTGAGCGCACTTTTGAATCTGAGGAATCCATTCCTGAGCTGGATGAAGCCTATTCCAAGTTCCTGACCATGTATCCCAAGTACACCTCCTCAGGGAAGATTGATGAACTGAGGTCAGATGAGTACTCTCACCTTTCTGGCTCTGTACCCAAGGTATGTCTTGACTACTGTGGGTTTGGGTTGTTTTCATTTCTTCAGAGTGTTCATTACTGGGAGTCATCTACATTTAGCCTGTCTGAGATTACTGCCAATTTGAGCAATCATGCTTTGTATGGGTGTGCTGAAAAAGGCACCGTAGAGCACGATATTAAGGCTCGGATAATGGATTACTTGAACATCCCTGAGAATGAGTATGGTCTTGTTTTTACTGTTAGTAGGGGGTCGGCTTTTAAGTTGTTAGCTGAGTCATATCCTTTCCAGACAAACAAAAAGTTGTTGACTATGTTTGATCATGAGAGCCAATCAGTTAACTGGATGGGTCAATGTGCAAGGGAGAAAGGTGCCAAGGTCTATAGTGCATGGTTCAAATGGCCTACCCTCAAATTATGCTCAACTGATTTGAGAAAGCAGATTTCAAACAAAAAGAGAAGAAAGAAAGATGCAGCTACTGGTCTGTTTGTTTTTCCAGTCCAGTCTAGAGTTACTGGTGCGAAGTACTCCTACCAGTGGATGGCACTGGCACAGCAGAATAATTGGCATGTGTTACTTGATGCTGGTGCTCTGGGTCCAAAAGACATGGATTCCCTAGGTTTGTCTTTGTTTCGACCAGACTTTATAATTACTTCATTCTACAGGGTGTTTGGTTATGACCCAACTGGATTTGGATGTCTTCTTATCAAAAAATCTGTGATGAGTAGCCTTCAAAATCAGTCTGGGCATGCTGGGTCTGGTATAGTGAAAATTACTCCTGTTTTCCCCTTGTATTTGAGTGATTCAATTGATGGTTTCCCTGGATTGGCCGAGGATGATGAAGCCGGAGAGGACAGTGAAGTTACTGCTGAAACTCGGCCAGGATCTCAGTTGCCAGCCTTTTCTGGTGCATTCACTTCTGCTCAAGTAAGGGATGTATTTGAGACAGAGATGGAGCATG
Organism: Solanum virginianum; assembly: GCA_000787875.1. Lineage (NCBI taxonomy): Eukaryota > Viridiplantae > Streptophyta > Magnoliopsida > Solanales > Solanaceae > Solanum > Solanum virginianum. The sequence goes on from DF358404.1 coordinate 78,666, forward strand.
ACAACAGCTCTGATAGGGATGGAGCGAGCACGATATTTGAAGAGACCGAAAGCATTTCTGTTGGGGAGATCATGAGAAGTCCAGTCTTTAGCGAAGATGAATCATCTGATAATTCCCTGTGGATTGACTTGGGCCAGAGTCCTTTGGGGTCTGATGGTGCTGGACAGTCTAACAAACACAAAATTGCCTCTCCAGCACCCCCATTTTGGTTTGCTGGCAGGAAGAATAATAAGAGACTCTCTCCCAAGCCTTCAAAGATGTCAAGCAGCCCATTGTATGACAGAGAGTTGAATCCCGGACGTCATGAAGACAACCATGTGCTATCATTCGATGCAGCTGTTCGGTCGGTGTCTCAAGAATTAGATCACTTCAAGGAGATTCCTGAAGAAGACCAGTTTGATAAGAGAAGCCCTGCTTCAAGAGAATTCAGAGAGATCGAGGAAGAACCTGAGACCAGCAAACATGGTCACACATTTGATTCTGGTCTGGGCAACTCAATTTCAATTTCTCGTCATCAAACCCTTGATAATGGATCAGCCTCTGAGATATGTCCAGAGATTAAAGAGAGTGCTATAAGAAGAGAAACTGAAGGTGAGTTCAGGTTATTGGAAAGGAGAGAAGGAAACAGATATGCAGGTGGTAGATTTTTCGGTATAGAAGATGCTGATCAGCCTGGAAGCAGGGGAAGACGTGTGTCCTTCAGCATGGAAGACAACCGTAAAGCTCGTCTGAGCCATACACTTGAGACTGGGGAATTGTTAGCAACAAGTTTGGACGATGACGAGTTCATTAGTGATGGTGACTATGATGATGGACAAGACTCAGACAGGAGAGAGCCCGAGATAACATGCAGGCATCTTGATCACATTAACATGTTGGGTCTCAATAAAACTACTCTCCGGCTAAGATATCTCATCAATTGGCTAGTTACCTCATTGCTTCAGATTAGATTTCCTGGTTCAAATGGGGAAGACAGTTCACGACTTGTTCGCATCTATGGTCCAAAAATCAAATATGAGAGGGGCGCAGCTGTTGCATTCAATGTGCGGGACAGAAACAGGGGTCTTGTTAGTCCTGAAATTGTTCAGAAACTGGCTGAGTCGCATGGGATCTCTCTGGGAATTGGTATCCTAAGTCACATACGGATCTTAGATAACCCAAAACAACAGCAACGGTCTCTGAGTCTTGATGACACTACCCTTTGCAAACCAATGGAGAATGGCAAGTATGATGGTAGAAGTGGATATGTGAGAGTTGAAGTTGTTACTGCTTCACTTGGCTTCCTCTCTAATTTTGATGATGTCTATAAGTTGTGGGCTTTTGTGGCTAAATTTCTTGACCCTGCTTTTATTAAAGAAGCTGGACTCCCGCCTGTTGCAGAAGACACCGAGGCATGAAGCTACTAAAGGAGGCTGCTATGTAGCTGTTTGCTCCTAATCCATGATGCAGGAATCTATCGCCCAACTGTGGATTCACTATGAAAATCTGATGAAAGTTGCAAGAGAAACAATGAAAAGGTCTGAGTTGTATTCTTTTGGCCGCTCTGTTTCTTCAATGCATGCGGGAGAAATTTTTTTATTCTTGTCTTTAATTGCTTGAATGCTTCTTCTTTACCTTTTTGGAGTTTCCTGTAGAGTTGGGAGTTAGAAATTTGTATTTTCTCCGGTAGTCATGAATCATGATGAACCAAAGCAGTTATAAGCCAGGGGTTTTATGATCCCCCTCCACCATTTGCCCCTCTTGCTTCTCAGCTGTGTATAATGATCATTCATGCTTGCTCAGGCTATTTAGAGTGCCTTGTCCTTTGTTCTTGCATCAACTTCTTGTTATCAGCATATAATTTTTGTGGAAAAACAATATACATACTGTCCTGTGATACCCTTCGGATTTTGAAGTTCATGGTCACTTGACCAAATTCCAAGTATGTTTAATGAAGTAAATGCCTTGTGTAGACAACTGATTACTAAAAAGAGTTGCGCTACTCATTTTGATTTATTCAGCTGTAATATGTTGCTCTGAGTAAATCCTATGCTGTTTCATTTGACTTATCTCAATAAAAATATCTCTGGATTGATCATCCATCATGGTTTGGCTTTTTTATTTTATTTTATTGAATGATGTATTTACACCAGAGATTGAAAATGATTGCCATTTCGGACAACATCATTCTTTTAACATTGTTTGACTCTAATGTCCTTAAACCAGATATGATAAGCATCTAATTCAAGTATGCTTGAGCTTCTTTTGTCCATTCTGAATGCCCCTGTTCTCCCATTAAAGGGAAAAGCAGTGGATGATTAGAAATAAATGGGACCTTCAATTATCAGTAATGCTAATTATTGTAGCTGGGCCACCACCCATTGAGTTTTGTTTGCCACAGAGATAATAGTGAGTGAGCGAGCTCTTTCTTTTTCTCTCTGTGTTTTGTAGATTCTGCTTTCCCCTTAAGAGGAGGTCCCAAAATTGAATGGGACCTTGCCAAAAAAAAAAGTACCTTTCTTTGATGGAATAATTGTGTTTGAATTACTGAAACGTCTCCTCTTCGTCGTCAGATATAAAAACGAAAGCTCCCCAACATTACATGCAAACCATTTTTTCTTAATCATATAATAATTCAATATATGTCAATCAGTCATCATGTCTCGTCTCAAATAACAGAGTGCACAACAAATGAAAACATATAAAGATAGCAAATGGAAGGGGTATAATTGAGCCTGTTTCGTCAAGTTGGAGGATGTTTTTAGGCCTGTCAATAGTTTAGGGAGGAAATCAATAATTTTGGACAAGTTGGGGGGCGTTTTTAATACTTCTCCCATTTAAATATGGTATATGAACTATTTATAATCTCATATAACTGACTATAACTATTTTATTTAGGAATTACGTGGAGGAGTAGCGGTAGATCAAAAAAGTACGGAGAAGGTGATTAAATAGGATATGACGCAGTTTCATATCACCGAGGATATGACCTTAGATAGAAAGGAGTAGAGATCGCGTATGAGGTAGAATGTTAGAAGGTTAGTAAGGGTAAAATGATATTGGACCTTATGATATAGTAGGTTAGTAAAGGCAATTGTTTTGTTATATATTATGTTGTTATTGTGCATGCGCCACACGTTGACTTTTTTTATTGATGTGGCATACACATGTATATTTCTTCAACAAAAAATAAAATAAAAATAATTATTATTTCTGAAAAATGAGTTGATTTCTAACTCATTTTTTCATATTTGCTTGGTAAGTAGAAAATATTTTCAATTGCTTGGTTAATGAACGAAAATATTTTTTAGAAAAAACATCTATTTTTAGTTAGAGAGTACAAGACATCTTTTAGAAAAAATAACTTCTTACATGAAAATATTTTCATAATTTGAACTATTTTTTAAAAATAAATATTTAAATACTTGTTTTGAGGGGTAGGGGTGGGAGGTTGGGGTGGAGGAATAAAAGAAAAGGTGGAATAATAAGATTAAATTTTTTAAAAAATAATTTTTAACTTTTTTTATATGGAGTGGATGGGTGGGGGGCGGGGAGCTGAGGGAACGAGGTCATGGGGTGGAGTAAAATAAAAATAATTTAATTTTAATTTTTTTGTAAGAGGTGGGGGCTTTTGGGTTAAAATTTTCAAAATATGAATTTCTTTCAAAAAATAAACTTTTAATCTCATTTTATTTTTAAAATAATAATAATATTTTTGTTAAAAAATTAAAGGAAAAAGTTTTCTTTAAAAAAATAAAAAAATAATGTGATCTATTTTTCATCCTTCCACGCGTGCACAACACACCAAATGGGAGGGGCGTAATTGAGCCTATTTTGTCAAGTTGGAGAGTGTTTTTTGATCTGTCAATAATTTAGGGACGAAACAAATAATTTTAGACGAATTAGGGAGCAGGGGTGTAATTGAGCCTATTTTGTCAAGTTGGAGAGTGTTTTTTGATCTGTCAATAATTTAGGGACGAAACAAATAATTTTAGACGAATTAGGGAGCATTTTAATACTTCTCCCTATTTAAATATACTAATCTCTGACAAAACTAACAGGGTTCCTGACAAATGTCAGAAGGATTCACAAGTTATCATTATTTTATATTTCACCAACAAATGCAAATCACCATCAACAGTTATTTGAAATGGTATTAAAAATAAAATCTAATCAAAACTGATAATGTCTCTGTGTGTATATATACACATCGTTCCTCATACGCTGTACTCATTTATCTGTTTTTTTAAAAAAATTATTATTTATTAATTAACGTGGTTAGCCTCTCAAAAGAAAGAAAAGAAAAGACAATGATAGTGAAATGTAGCCACGTCAGACAAAGAAGTTGACAGAATTTGGTAGCTAACCTCGTTGAAGGGACATTTTCATATTTGGAAGGGTAGTTGAAGCGTTGACAAATTTAAGACGCACTAACAAGTGGTGCCAGCGATGTGTATTGGGCCATTTATCTTTAGCAATTAGAAGATAAATTTTCATCTTATCTCTTTAACAACCAGCTTCTATGTAACTCTAATTTTATTAGATACGTGCTGCCCCGATATCGCCTGCTACCTTCCAGTCATGAGCGGAGCTAGGGTACCACAAAAATCACACTGAATCATTTTTTTCACTTGACTTTTTCATATGGTTATCTTTTAATATTTTTTTAACTTTCTAATGAAAATTTTGATTCCATAACTATTCGGTCAATATAGGCACTAGATAACTCTTTGCCCATCGAGATTTGGAAAATTAAAAAGAAATAAACTAATTCTTTTTCTTTTGTCTTTCGAAAGGGATTTAAAATTTGGAATAATTATCTTTTTGAATTCCTTTTATGTAATATTTATTATTTTTAAACATATTATTTATTATTAAATATATTCCATATTTGAAAAATAATTATCATTTATAACTTCTTTGTTATGTACTAAAAGTGAATTATATATATATATATATATATATATATATATATATATGTTTATAAATGTATTATAATTATTTCGATTAAAAAAATTGTACTATATATTATAAATTTTATGCATGTAATATCAATGAATTACACTATGTATAAAAGTAATTTTGCATGTAATAAAGACGCATTATAAGTGTCTTAGAATATATTAAATTTATACTTTAGTTAAAAATCTACATTATGTTTTCAAAAATGAACTATACATATAAATGTATTACTATTATATTGTTATAAATGGTAAATATTTTCTAAATATGTTATACATAGCTAATTTCCCTTTAAAGTTTGGCCTTCCATAATGTTAAACTGACCACTAGATAACACTCTTGAACGCCATCAAGAAAAGAAGTGGCTCCACACTTTTCAATAAGAACAGCTCTAATAAGTTGGACAAGAATGTGGCAAGTAAAGATTAAAGGAGATTCTCCTCCTGGAGAACACCTTTACTGTAAGGGACAAGATTAGTAGGAATATTTGATCCCCTGCTTAATTATTACACTCTGGCTTCATATGGAAAGTAAAAAAAATAAGTTGAGATCCTACGGTATGAGTTTTTTTATACTACATGAAATAAATAAACAAAGCAAAAGTAGCTATGATTCCATCATCTTAATAAGGAAAGCTGTCTCCAGCGCCGTCTCCTTGCAGTGCAAATATCGATTTTCTTCAACTATATCAGCTGTCAAATTAAGCAATACTGGATGTTTAGGATCATAAATGGAACATTCACGCACCTGAGCAACATATTTTGCAGCTTCCCAGACTCCAAACCTGAAAAATCATGCAAGATTATGGGGGGGAGGCACTTACAACACAATGAGCTGCAATTATTCACTTAATTGATGACCTAGGAGCAATTCTCGGTAATCCATGTTAATGGATGATGATTTCACCTAATTTACACATTGGAATAATTCTTGGTGGATCAGGTTCCTTAATACTTGGTCAGTCCTAGTTGTGGATCATAGCTCATGAGGATGCTAGATAAGGGAAAACACCTAATATAGGTGGATAATATGGGAGCTTCTTTAGCACCTGTTCCACCTAAAAATTATCATACAGATGCAGAATAATTGTATGGACAGCTAGAAAAATAAATATCAAGGGCACAAACAACCAAACTGGTAAGCAAATGGTTTTCAAGGGATGATCGCAGAGAGGTTGCTAAAACAGAGTGATCTCCAAGTAGGAAGCTGACTAAAAGCAAGACCCATTTATAAGACAGAGTGACTTCTATAGTTTGTTATAAATCAAACTTAAAAAGATAAGTGTAAACGACATGGTTTCAGACAATGACTATAAAAGGAGAAAATATTTGAAGCTTACCGTGTGCTGAATGAAGACGTTACCAGAATAGCTGGATGCAAAGTATCTTTTTTAATGTTATCGTAAGGTGAATATTTGCGTATAGCCTGAAAGTTGGTAATGTCCCCAGGGTACCCAAACTCATCATAGTCAGCAGGTGAAAGCGGTAAGATTGGATTGAGGAGAGTGTTTGTTGGATCCAAAAATGGTACCTGTAAAAAAAAGGTAGTCAACATTTTCAACGTCAAAAGAAAGGATAAATAAAACAAGAGGATTCAGTAGTAGGTTTTCTTTTTCCCTCCTTTCTTCTCCTTGTTGGGTTTGGGGTAGGGTGGGAGTTTGGGGAACATTAGAAAGATCAAGCAAAAGCATGATTATAAGGATGCATAAATACAATAGCACATTCAGAGTTTTTGGCAGACCTCCAAAACTGCTGCCCGCAATAGACTTGGACAAAAATTTATAGCTGATGCCACCAACAGTCCTCCGGCACTATAACCCCACCCAGCGAGCTTCTTGTCTTGCACAATTTCCCTTTCAATTAGGAATTTAGCACAGGATATGTAATCATAAATGGAATTGATCTTCTTTGTTCGCCTGCCATCACGGTGCCACTTTTTCCCCCCACCTCCTCCACCTCTGAGAATAAAGACAGTAAAAAAGTTCATGTCAAGCACTAGTCACTTACCTAACATCAAAACAATATAACCTGTCTTAACTTCAAAGGAATAGGATATCTATAAGATATGGATAAGTATCATTATAAAGAAAAAAGTATTTTCTGTTATGACAAGGGGAACCCGCAGCCGCTACCCTTTGGGTATAGATAGGGTAAACCCCTGCTCCAATGCAATAGCTCGCAAATCACATTTTAGAGCTACATAACTAAATTGGACAAAGAAAGAAAGTACCTGACATCAGCATATGCAAGGACCCAACCACGATCGAGAAGGCTTTTTAATTCACTGCGCCATCGTTTGTCTAATATCTCTCCATAAGCTCCATGTCCATGAAGTAATCCAGGATTTTCAGCTCGCTTTTTCCTCTTTCGCGAATAGACAACAGTCAAAGGAACGATAATCCCATCATAAGACATGACATCGTGAGCTTCACAGGCATAGAACTCAGAAAGATCATTCCAAGGATTTTCACGACTGACTTCGTTATTAGAGCCTAAATTCCTTGGGGTCTGAATAAAACTAGCTGAAGATGATGATCCGTACAGCACTTTTGTTCTTTCCTTAAGCAAGCTTTGCTGCTGGACTATGCTCCATTTTCCCCTTGATAAGTCATAATCGACAGTTGCATCAGGCATCTATAAACAGTGTGAATTTTAGTCAAAGAGTGCGATTTGGGGTACAAAGTGACCTAGATACTTCTAACAACAAAAATATTGATAAATGGAAGTTATCTGAGTACTCGAGTCAAGGAAGCTAGTTGAGTTTAAGCTATATACACTCATCAGAAACCATGACTGGTCAAACATATAGAGATGTTTGATGGCTATTACATCCCTTCAAGTTTTGCTTCTTAAGTCGTAACACTAAGCTTCTTTGAGTTTTACAATATTATACTTACCTCCCCTGTTTTGATTTCTCGTAACAATTCTTTTAATCCTATATCATTAATGTAAAAGAATTACAATTTGACTTTCTTTTACTAAGTATAAGCTTTTGTATAATTAATGTTATAAACATCTTTCTAAGAAGTTCCTTTCGAATAAAAGAGGGTTATTTCTATTACATCTTCTGGGCCAGAAAGTTGGATGCACAATGCCAGAATAACAAAGGAGGAAGGCTGACCTAAGAACCGCAGCACTACATCCTTCTCTCCGAAGAACCTAACAATGTTAACATTTTGGAATATTATTTTGACTTTAAGTACTGGTAAACTAGCAATGATCCTTTTTTGAGCAAGGAATGCCTATTCAGAAATTGCTGCAGCCTAGATCCATCCCACAAGATTTTGCAGAAAGGACAAGCGTATATTTGAAAGGATCTTAAAAAGATTCTAATAAAAATCAAATAAAATAGTATAACAGTAAGGAGAAACTAAACAAATTAATAATTTTTTACCTTAATGATGATTGGATTAAAAGAATTATTACAAAGAAATCAAAACAAGAGAAGCAAGTATAATATCATAAACCACAAGCAAGCATTAAGATTTACGAAGCAAAGACTAGAGGGAAGCGGAGGGAAATCTATGAAATTATCCCTATATTTTATCATCACTGAGACAGTGCCAAGAAATGTTTGGACAATGAAACAACACCTCATTTGAAGTGCCTTTATCACTTTGAATAACATAATGTCAGACTCTTCTTACAGGTTAAATAAGATATTCCACAGACGTAAGGTAATAAATCAAAGTTCTCCTAGGCTATTTCATGTGCAACTTAGTATTGTAAATTCACAAGTTGCCATTTCTTAGAAAAACAGATACCACCCAGGAGATGATGTAATTAAAGTCGGTTATCATCACTTGAACCCACGAATCTTCCGTTATCTCCCTCACAGATAATTGTAAAAACTAAGAAATTAATGAACCTGTAAAAACATATTCAAAGTCTGCAGCGCACAGCTAATTGCAGATTTAAATTTACGGTATTAGCCATGCATATTCAGAGAACCATGGGTTAGTCTTCCTCAGTGGAGATCAAAACAGTAGAAATTAGAGAACGGAAATAACGATAATCTGTGCAAGCTTCCAATTTACTTGCAATGGGTACACTTGTCAGTGGTAGGGTGGGGGAGGCAAAATTTAAGACAGGTCTTAAAAAGATCATGATTTTTCAGCTCAAACCACAAGATCTCACTCAGTAAAAAGAGAGGAGTGAGATACATCATCCAAGAGCACACTGAACTTAATTTCTTAGGTTCACACAAGACTATTTCTACAATAAAATATATTAAATACGTTAATAAAGTTGACAAGTACCTACCAAAGGCGATGATATTGTGAATCGCATTGTTGAGGAATAGAAGTCATAATTTGTTCCAGGCGTAATTTGACAGACATTCTTTGGAAGAGGCAAAAATTGCGAACTGAGCTCTTTGATCTTAATCTCTTCCTGTCCAGGGAAAATTGGAGAAGAGAAAGGGAAGGACGAGCATAACAGTTGTAAGCAATTCAAGGAAAAAAAAAACACTGCTGCTTAAAGACAACTATTAAGAGGAAAAAAAGGAGAAAAACAGGCAAAATATCCATTTCAAGCAATAAATGCACATCAGGTTGCAAAACTTATGAGTACGAAGCTATAATGTGAATTGTGTCTTGAACTTATTTCATGACTCAATAGGCTGCCTCAACGCTGGTTCATTAACTTTGTCTCGGAGCAACTAAAGGGAACAAAAATATCTAAAAACAAAAGTTGCACTTATAAATAGCAAATTTCCCCAAAGGAGGACTTTCTAGAACTTGGTCTCCAAAGTTAGTGAGAGCCTATGGAGCAACTCTTGGGAGTCCAGGAAACAAGAAAAAAGAAAGAAAGCAATACTTGCAAGGACAAAAGAGCCAAACCTTGAAAGAAATATAGCGTAAACTGACATCATTAAAAGGAGTAAAATGTACAAAAGAAAAAGGATGGTAATTGTCTCTAATGGGCTGTTTACTTCTTTGTGAGGACAGGGGAAGGATGGGTTGATAATCAAGGTTTTGCTCGTTTAACAGAGGCAACTACTAGCTACAAAAGGATTAATCTAAACTAAAATTATAGCGCTCTGGAAATCTTAAACAAGCAAAGTAAATAGCTTCAGGTTGGAAATACAGGAACAGTTATCAGAAGTAAAAACCAGGACTAAAATATGTAATTACCATGACACTTGGCAGAGGCAAAAAAATGGGACAAAGTCTAAAATTTTGGCCATTCCTCACGATGAGCACCAAGTGCTTGTCACTGAAATCAACATCTTCAATTATGAACTCCGAGTCATCACTGAATATATTCTGCATTCTTGATGATAAAGCTATGAGCCAAAGGTCCCATCATGAATGAAATATTATGCTTTTCAAATGAAAGGTTATTCAACAAACAGAAGGTTAGATGGCAGTTGGTGTGGGAGGAGATACATTCAGAAGTAAACATTATAAAAGTCTGAATACAGTACAAACTCACCTCCCATTTTCTTTTGTTCAGTGAGCAGTTAACTGGACTGCGTAAAAGATAATGGTGATCAACTAATTGTCCATTTTTAGCAGCATCAGTAAATAGGTAAAGATACCCTTGGTGATGCTCGACAACACAGTGGGCTTGAGCCTCGCATTCCCACACAGGTATCATACCAGACAAAGGATCAGCAGCATCTATCAGCAAGATCTAAAAACTAGTCATTGGCATAGAATTAGACTAACAGAAAGTGATATAAAAATTAGAAAGCCTTATAAAGTATCACCTTTGATGATGTAGCTGAGAATATATGTACGGTTAGAAACTGAAAATCCTTGGTATGTCGTATGTTTACATAGCCATTCTCACTAGGCTCTTCTAAAAGCAACACATCGTCTTGTTCAGACCCAATCATACTACAGTAGATCCTGAAAAAAAAATTGGAAACAGCTGAGAAATTGGCTGTATGTCAGAAAGAGTCTTTTAACCAAATAAGTAAGTTACCAACCTATAAGGCCTCTTACAGTGATCAGTGACAACATAAAGCAATGCTTTCCCATCTTTACCCCAAGCGATGTTTGAAACCCAATCTGCTTGGGGCTTACTACATAGTGAACCGAAATTTAAGTCTCGCACAGACAACTTAAAGTAATCATTATCCTTATCATACATTGTGTATGCTAGATATCGGTGATCAGGGGATACTTCAGATAATTCTTCATATGCATAACCTTTAGTTTAACAAAGGAAAAAGAGTTATACTCCATGAGTAAAAGAACAATAAAATCAGCAATAACTACTACTGCAACAAATTTCAACTCCAAAACTAAATAAGGTTGGCTATATAAGTCCTCAACAAACATTCCACTCCTCTTGGAAAACCAACATAAAAATAAAGTAGTGAAAAAAAAGAGGCAAAACCTCCAAATCTTTCAGCTTCTTCATTGTAGTCAAGAAGCTTCTGCTCAATTCTCTTCCCTGAAGTAAAATCGAAACCTGCTGAAGGAGACTTATAGGAAATGAAATCTTCATTAGCCCGTGCTAACCTTCTACAAAGCACTGGATACTGCTTCCCTTCTTCCACTCGCCTATAGTACAACCTGCGTCCACCTCCATAGAGTAAATACAATTATCACGTTTCAGAACCCCAACAACAGTACAATACAACAACAAAAAATTTGGAGATACATATACAACTAAATATTTCAATAACATAAGAATAACAATTACTATGCCTCAACTCTAAACTAGTTGAGGTGCTAAATGAATTCTGCTCGTTTCTAACAAGGAAATGAAGCGGAAGAATACCAAGGACCCCAACGAACGGGAGGTGTGGAGAGTTCATTTGACAAACGAGAGCCCATTTCTGACTGAAGTTTGGACTGGAGGCGTTCGGTATCGGACATAACGGCTTCAGTGTATTTCTCCTCTTGTTCCATGTACACATCCATATGTCTCATGGATACTTTGTCATTGAGCTGTGACATCCAGCTGTAAGGGTCCTCCCATGACTCGCCGTGATGGGTGAAAGTCACCGGCTTTTTAGGAGGTTTTGGAGGAGATGGTGGTGCTGGCGGTGGTTGAGGCTTCTGCGGCTTGTAATTCGCACAGAAAATGAAATGGATACGCGGCGTTACACGGCGGCGATTTAGCTGGTTGTGGCGGAGAGTCAGGAGGTGGCGCATGGTGGTGGCAGGAGAAATTGGGGTTCAGGGTTTAAGCACCATAACGGCCATTTCTATTTTCTTTTTTTAATTGTTTTTGCACAGACAGATTTTAATATTTTATTAACTTGAATAGAAAAGGACCAGAATGCCCTTCATTTAGCTTTGTATAAGTTACACGAATACCATTGTATAAAGAGCAAATTTTAAAATGCTCATAAACTATTGCCATTAGCAAGAGGCCCAATTATGACCTTATCACGTTAGCTCTTGTTTAAAACTTATTTTTAACACAGCTATTCAAAAAATAATTTTGAATAATAGAATTATTTCATATTCATACAGATGAAAGATAGCAGGTAATCATAAAATAATTAAGTTGGGGTTAGTTTTATCGAGTTAAATAATTTACTTTTGGTGAAATTTGGTTTAACAGGGGTAGAGGGAACAATATTAGTTTAGATTTTAGCAATTATTTGACTTATTTCTATTACACATGTGAATTAGGAAGGGAAAGGAAAAAAGACAGTCCTTCAACATGTTTGATTTGCACAACATTTTACCCCAAAATTATGTGTAGCATTTTCATAGTATTCATCAAATATCTAATATATGGTTTTCACAACTCCTAGAATACTAAGGACTTGAAAAGGCACAAAAAATAAATAAATTCATAGAATAATACTGAATTAACTTGTTGAAATCTCAGAAAATTAACATTCACGAAACAAGAAAACATAACAATTAGTACTTGTAATTTGTCCACGGCTGAAATCTGAAGCACACAACAAACTTCTCAAAGTAAATGAACATAGTACTAGCAAATCAAATAAACTGTTGGAATTAGAGTGGTCTCATGATCTCATTCTCAACAGGATATATGTAAACATCTAATACAACTGGCTTTGAGTTGTGTATTCCTCCTTGAGCAAGCTCAAACACACAAATGTCAAACTCCTCCAGATCATTATCCATAACAAAATCTTCCCAACCTGACTGAATCACCAGACCTTCCTTTCTCCAATGAATTGAGGCCTTCCACGTTCTTCCACTTGAAGGGATTCTCAGAGTGATTATCTCAGATTTCTTCCTCATGTGCTTCTGTGCCCATTCCTTTGCGAGTTTCTGGCATTCAACAAATAAGATCAACCAAAATAACCTCAAAAAACATAATACTATTAGCTAACGCTTTGGTTATTAGACTGATGGCAGGTTGCTAGTATATCCAATAAATGTAAATATGTAGAGATAAATCAGCAGTTGCAACAAGAACATAACATACTACTGCTTTAGCTAATGTAATTACAAACAGAAAGGACTTATCTTGTATACACAGGCTACGCTAAGAATATTTACGCTATCCTTTATCCTAATCCATTTATTTTGCAATACTAAACGGATGTTTGAACATATAAAGAGGATCTAAGTTAAGGCTACTGGTTTGAACTTCAGAAAATACCATAACAAACACTCACTGCCCTAGACACAAAATTTAACCAAATCTTCACCTCTGCAACTCAACCTCTCTGTGTGTATACAGCATTTTTCAATATCTTTTAATATCCTAATACCTCATTCCTTCCAAACTATCCAGTAAATACTTTTTAAGATCATAATATAGGCAAGTCAGGTGCTGCTGAAGTGATTCTTCTTATCAGTCAGGTCAACAGCATAAATGAAGCATCAAACATAAATCTTTACAAAGAGAAAACTCCATGAACGACAACATCATAATAGGCCACACAAATATCTAAGTTATACTTAAAAAAGACCAATAGTATCTAATTGCTCTCAGACAGAATACAAATTCAACAATTTATAAACAATAAGTTAAAAACGGCTCTTATTAAAGAAGTAGGCATAGATGTCCACATTCCTTTTCCTTTAATATTTTGTTCATTCTCTCATATCCAGGTAAGCAACCATAGGATGAGGAGTAACCATGTCCACTATACTTGGAACAGGAATACCAATAAAGCAGAAGATAAGGAAATTTTCCACTTTACTACCAAACAACAGGCATATGAATCTCTATCTCGCTTCCTCAGAGAGTGATGGAGGAGTAACTAATGTTTTTTCAAAGAGCAGACAATCCCTAATCCAACATAAATCAAGTGAAAAACCAAATAAGCTGGTCATCAGAGCGTTATACGTGTGGAGAGAGCATAAAAATTATATATAACTAAGACAGCATAATCCATTTATTTCGCAATATTAAACAGATTTTTGAACATATACAGAGATCTAAGTTAAGGCTACTGGTTTGAACTTTAGAAAAATACCAGTTGACCCCTGTAGACATGGGTAGGCTGCATTGTCATCAGAAGAGAAGGCACAGAAGATGTGTGTCTTGAAGCCAGATGATGGACTTTCATCTTCTCTTTCTCCGGAACCCGGCGTCCGTTTGAGAACATAGGCCTTTTTTCCTCTGAACCAACAATTTGTCCAAATCAGAATCCAACAATGTACATAAATTTCAAAGAATAAAAATGCAATTGAAAGAAGAGGCAAGTAAAACTTAACCAGGTTCAACATTTATCTTGAGTGATGACATAGACAGACACTTCCTTTTCCTATTGTCCTGCTTGGCTACCAAGATTTTCTTCATTTTCTTCCCATTACCAGGCTGAGATGACTGGAACTGATACTCTTTTCCACGCGACGATTTGAGCCCTCTCGTAGGCTCGTGTATGTTGTCCTCCTCATCCATATCATCATCATCATCACCATCCTCATTTGAAGGTTCATCTTCACTACTCTGGTGTTCACTTGTATGTTCATCTGTTACTTCTTCTGGATGTTTACACGGGTTCCCATCTTTCTTGACAAAGAAAGTACCCTCTTTTTCGCAAGCACTGGCGTCAAAAATCATGACATCAAAAGCTGAAAAACCATCCATCTTGAACACCAACAAATCTGCATCTTCCAAACAATGATCTTTGACAAATATCTCCCAGCCATTGCAGAAAACATAGTCATCCTCTTCTGTTCTCTTGACTTCAACTAACCATGTATTGCCACTAGGACCTGTTAGAATCTTCTGGCCCAACAGTTTGTGACTGTTCTTGAAACAAGTCACAAACTTTTGTGGAATACGCTGCATTAAAGAATCCCAAATGTGTCAGCTACAATTTGTTAAAGTAAATGAAATTGAGAGATCTCTAACTTACCAATATACGCCTGAAATCACCCATCATTATTTTGAAGAACTTGTGTCGTTTATGGAACTCTTCCCAGTACTTTTGCTTCTCAAGCACTTTGCATCTCTCACACATTGTAGCCATTCTTTTTGAACGAAAGTTTGATTTTTTTGGAGGAAGAAAGTTTGTTGATACGAGAATTTACTCAGCTTATAAGAGTTAAAACATCTCATACCATTTCTAGTTTATGTTGTAATTGCTTTACAGCTTTGCAGAGCTCAGAGTATTGCCTTAACAGTAGAAAGAGTCAAAGATGGCTCGAATTAGAAACTGGCACTTCATATGAAAGGAACTTAATTTGTTCCTTATTTCACAAGGGAGGGACCAGCATCATTTGGCATATGATACAAATGGAAATTTTGGGTTTTCATCTCTGATTTTATATGCTTCCTTCTGAGGAAATATTAAATGGCTTTCACATGTAACTTCAATTTTAATGCCAAATAGTACTGATCTTGATGAAGATGATTTTGACGTGTTAAGCAATAATGGCTAAAAATTGGTGACATATGATGATGATACATGATACAGCCTCTTTTGGTAAAAAAAAAAATACTAAAATTTGATTAAAACAAATTAACTTACGGCAATTTTGGACATGACTTAAAATTAGATTGGATTTGAAATTGAAAAATTTTACTTTTTCTTAGACATTAATTGCGATATTTCACGTCCATTTTATCACTGAGGTGGATTCTGATTCCACTGTTTTCATAAGTTACTCATTTACAAGTCATTTAAATGATGGTCAACTCGTAAGTGTCAACACACATACAAAGCATTTAATTAGCAACCATTTTCCAATCTAATTTGATTAAATCCTATATTCTGCAATTTGATCACCATCACCGAGGGGTAAATACAATATTACAAAAAAATTCCAACACAAAAGCTATATCTTTCTTGTTCTTTAATTGTACAAAAGATTCTACCAGATTAGCCATTTACAAGCCTATACTGTAAAAATAAGTGATTTTACTCATTCATCGGCAAACATCTTTCAGTCATCTGGTCATCGAGTCTGCTTCGTTTTCTTCTTTAACCATATCAGTATCTACAGTAAAACATCTTATGGACACAACTTCTCTTTCAAAAATGAATTCTTTGACGCCCTCGTGAGTTCAAGGTGAGAAGGAACTTGCATCAGTGCTATAAAATGAGTACTCACTCAAGCTGAAGTTTAACCTCTCTTCGTCCCACTTGATTATCTCCCTTGCATACTTGAGCGATTCATCCACTGTTTTTGGCTCTAAACCTTTTACTAGTGAAACATACAGCTTCCTGTTAGTGAGAGAAGAAAACAGCCTCTTGAATTTTACTGCAACATGATGAAATGCCAACTGGCCCACGGAGGGACTATGGTTGATGCTGCTGGAGTTGCTGTTGGAGCGATGGCGACTTATGATCGGATGAAAATCATCGAACCATTCACATTTGGTCAAAGGAACACGTTCTAACTTCTCCTCAAACAAATCAAACTTATTCAATATGACAAGAAAGTCCATCTGATCAAAGGTTGGATGAGTCACGATGCTCTCAAAAAGTTTCTTGGTTAGTAACATCTTGTTCACTTTCTCCCCAGCTTCATCAACAACATATTCATCATAATCACTTAAGGCAACACAGAAAATAACCACACGGACATCTTCAAACATCTCAATCCACTTGCAATTTTCAATGAACCCCCTTGCCTGTACTCTAATCAGCTGAAATCTGAGTATAAGAAAAAATAAAATTCTTTAACAATGCCTCTACATAGTCTGTAAATGATAGGGGTTATACTAACTTCAGTTCTCACCCTATATTCATTTATGAAGATCCTAAAATCAATAATAAGAAAATATTATCTACATAGAAGGGTTCTCAAACCCAGACAGACCAGTATTTAGAAACAGAAAAATCAGGGGACTCAATTGCTCATATGATTAGCTATGAAGGAATCCCAGCGGAATGGTTCGCTCTCAGTTCTCATATCAAATACTTGTAAGGGACCCAAAATTGTTACAACAGACATGATATGGGTCTCTTTTCCAGTGTACTAACATCATAAATGAAAGTCTTTACCATGTTGCAGTACATTCTAGGCCATGTTGCTTGGATCCTTCAAAAGTGATTGGTCGGGTGCGTGTCAGATACTCCAAAGGTTATGCATTTTTGGAGGATCCGAGCAACACAGATTCTGGGTCAATCCACACTAGTGAGACTTAGTAGTAAGTCAACAAGGAAAATGTGCTTCCCCATCAAAGGAATAACAGTGAAAGGGTGATAAACCAAATATTTAATTTTACTCTTTGAAAACATTCCACTTTTCTGTCAACAGGAAGTGTATAGGTAGTTAGCTTTTCCATACCTGAGCATAGAATTAGGGTGATCACTGCTGTCAAGATTATCACAATCTTCTGAATCTGGGAATGAGAAGTCCACACATGAAAGTCCATTGGAAGAAGTAACACCCTCAGCATATAAGATATCCACATCTGAAGGTTGATAGTCCGTTTTTAAAATATCAACTGCCTGAAATAGGAAAACAATAGATGCAGAGATATTTAGCAACATAATGAAAGATTCTTCATCATCCGTAGGAATCAACAAGAAACTCAAGTTACATAACCCAACCATAAACTACTATGTCACCACAAGGTCTATTCAAAACGTGGGATAAACAAACAATAAATTCAGTGTCAACTCAATTTAGTTCACTAAAGTAACATAAAAGATAGTAAGAAGCTATACTGCCAGAAAACTTCAAAAGCATACCAATTTCAGTTGTAATCACGTGTCCTTAGGTCTACATCACTTGTGTGTATGTTTTTATCAATCCAAAACAAAGAAGCTTCGCCCTTTAGGGTACTCTGCATCTTTATCAAATTAGACATAATCTCCCGTGACAAAAATAAATTCTGCTTGCTTGACCTTCACTTATATGGCATTTAGGGTATGTGTAATCCAACAACCGAATTTTCTAAATTTTAAATATCTAAACAAAGGAAATATGATCTTAATCTTTGCATCATACTACTTATTTTTATAAGGTTTTATCAAATTCAGATTCAACATATTTTTTCCTGCTCAAGGCACATCTCCAAAACAAACCTTCATCAAGATGTAAACTTCCAAATGCTCCATTCCTTGGATTCAGTTTTTTTTTTTTTTTTTAACATTCCCATGCATTAACCAATATCGTGAACGTTAGTCTAATACTACCATAATAGTAGCCCTCCTTTAATTAGGGTAATATTCCCAAATATGTTTTTCATCATTTGTTGTCAACTGTCATAGTTCATATGTATTTTTATTAATACATAGCAACTAGTTAACTCATACCAAAATATGTTAATCATCCACTGACAACTCAACTTTTTAGTATCAACTAATGAAATCAACATCTTGATGCCACATTACACTTCTAACCCTTAAAGGAAAAAACCTATTCTTCCTTGCATCTGTTGTTTTACCTAAACTTTTTGCAACTCTATACATCAATTATTAAACCAGCAGTAGTTACACCTGGATACAAAATTCTCCTTGTTAGAATAGACTTGTATTTTATCAAATAAGGAAAAGCATGCTAGAAAGGTTACACATACAAGTGTACCCTCGTATAATTTACAAGTCTATCCTCGTACAGCTTACAATTCCTATGTTGTTTCAAGTATATTACTTCTAGCCTATTTGTCCAAAAATGGTGAAAACTGATAGTATTATCAAGAAAGAAAAACTATACTAGCTACCACTACAAGTAATATTTACATCAGGTTATAAGCTCGGTCATTAGAAAGGATCTCATGCATCAGATTGGGTGACAACTAGTATTCAAATGTAAGCACATGGTCAGGATAGACGAGTTGATACAATATGCAATTGCAAAATACTGGTGTAGCACACATATACTTGACAAAGTAACACTCACTCACACACACAGCAGTGAAACACAAAGGTCATAAGGCACATGTCGCAACAACAATAACCAACCCGACCTAAGATGAAACGGCTCCAAAATAGTTTTTTTTTCACATTTTACAGACACAAAACGTCATAAAGTTAAACAAGGGAGTAGCGCAAATGTGAAATGAAGGAGTTGAAATCAATGTGTACTTTCACCCATGGAATGAAGAATCTAAGACATAACCCACACAATTCAACCTCCAAACATCAATTGCAAGCAATGATGCATAAATGTAACAGCATCAAACTTAGCAAATTGACCACATGAGATTTTCTTACCCGCTCTAGGAAATAACAAGACATGTCATGAAGCATTTCCAGTTCACTTCTTCGCTTATAAGTTGCTTGGATGGCTGCATCATTCCACAACTCCTCAATTAATGGAGCATATTCCCGTGTTGCAGCTGGGAAAATGGCTTCTAGATTGCCAGTGGCCATTATTTTGAGAAGCCAATCTGAGAATGCTTTCAGTCTAGGAGGTATGGAATATAATGTTTTCTTATCAGTCGCAGTCCTATCACCTGATGTCATAAACTACAATTGTTACTTAAGAGGTATATTGCAAGAATTCCAGGTTCCCCTAGTAGGCAGAGGGGAAATAAACATGATGGCGTGCACATGGTTATGTTTAATGGACCAAATTAAAATGAGCCCAAAGTTTGTAATACCATGTGATTATGTTTATGGAACCAATTAAAATGAGGAGCCCAAAGTTTGAAATACCTGTCAGTCCGGAGGCACAAGACAAAGAACCCTCTCGCAAATCATGCAAACTCTCTTCTTCAAAGCGCTCACGGCCCTCAAGAAGCACACCAATGTATCCATATACATTACTTTGGATCAACAATTTGATGTGTTCTCTCTCATCCTCCGAGAAAGGAACATCTTTGTAAAGAATTTTTGCCTAGTTTACCAATCAATGATAGTAGAAGCCAAATTAAACAAAGATGATCTGATAGGGCATAAAATCAAGATGCATAATAACAAGGCTTAATGGGAACTAGCATCTTAAATTGCTAAGAAAAACAAGCAAGCAAGAACAATAACAACATCCACAGAAAAATCCCACAAGTGGGGTCTAGAGCAAGCAAGAAAAGCAGGGGAATCAAGTCGTAGAGCTGCCCAGACAGAAGTATCTCCTAATACAAAACCTACCTTCTAAGGAACAAAAACAAGTAATGATACTGCGATTAAGACTAAAAGCAGCACATGTGTGAAGTAGATAGGATCCTCAATCAGATTGTTTTAATGTTTGTATCTCTATTTTTATCTGTAGTTGGAAAGCCAAAGGCTGAATTCAAAATATAACTAGATGGAGCAAACAATCTACAAAACAATTTTGCATCACTTTAGAAAATCGAGATGCCATAAACACACACTGCCCTAGACACAAAATTTAACCAAGTCTTCACCTCTGCAACTCAACCTCTCTGTGTGTATATAGCAATTTTCAATATCTTTTAATATCCTAATACCTCATTCCTTCCAAACTATCCAGTAAATATTTTTTAAGATCATAATATAGGCAAGTCAGGTGCTGCTGAAGTGATTCTTCTTATCAGTCAGGTCAATAGCATAAATGAAGCATCAAACATAAATCTTTACACAGAGAAAACTCCATGAACAACAGCATTATAATAAGCCACACAAATATCTAAGTGATACTTAAAAAAGACCAATAGCATCTAATTGCTCTCAAACAGAATACAAATTCAACAATTCATAAACAATAAGTTAAAAACAGCTCTTATCAAAGAAGTAGGCATAGATGTCCACATTCCTTTTCCTTTAATATTTTGTTCATTCTCTCATATCCAGGTAAGCAACTATAGGATGAGGAGTACGCATGCCCACTATACTTGGAACAGGAATACCGAGAAAACAGAAGATAAGGAAATTTTCCACTTTACTACCAAACAACAGATATATGAATCTCTATCTCGCTTCCTCGGAGCATGATGGAGGAGTAAGTAATGCTTTTTCAAAGAGCAGACAATCCCTAATCCAACATAAATCAAGTGAAAAACCAAATAAGCTGGTCATCAGATCATTATACGTGTGGAGAGAGCATAAAAATTTTATTTAACTAAAATAGCAAAGAGCAGCACCTCAAGTAGTCAATTCTAACCAGAGAAAATAATTTTGGCATACCTCATGTGCTTTTGACCAAACATTAATATAACTTTATTACATTATCCCCAAAAAAAAAAAAAAAAGAAGAAAATCACCTGCTTATATATGGTGCTAGTACCAGATCCACTATATCCAATCAAAAGTAGCTTGTTAAGCGCCCGCTGTTCTAGATAATCAGGTACCACTTGACTAAGCACACTATTAACTGGTTCTCCACAAGTATTAGATGATTTTGAAGGAACTGGGAGAGAAAGTACAGCACAAACCAGCTTCATTCCAGCCTAAAAAGATAAATACTTTCACTGAGCACCAGAAAATGGCTGTATGGTTGAGTATGTGAAGTCGATAAGGAACTCAATCGTGGAACATAAATAAAAACAATTTCCATATGCTAATTGAAGTTAAACAGGAGCAAACCAGGAGAAATTTAATCCTTATTCTGAGCAATGATCTCCAAAAAGCAAAACCTCACTAAACCAAGGTCCATTTTATGGAGACTAAACTAACCAGAAGCAAAGGAAAAAATAGCAAGAAGGATAACAAAAACTCAAATCGAGCATACAAATCTAACCTTGCCCCATATATATCCTTTGGTATTTTTTTGCCCCTCTTCCTGATATGAACCATCCTCATTCACCCAAAAATGAGGGTTGCCAGCACATTGTACTCCTGCTAACTGTAAAGTAATCAACAGAGTCAGTCTAAAACAGAAAAAGTGAATTAGCACAGCACCTTGTTTTGCAGGTATTTTAAATTAACCTGTAACATGCGTAGCTCAGATTTGGTGATCTCACGACCATTTATATAAACCTGAGTGTTTCCATTGCTAGCATTTGGCTTGATTGGACCTCCAACATTTAAATGAGGAGTGATAATTTGTGAAGGTTTTTGTCCTTCCTGTTGTATAATCTACTATTGAGTTAATCATCCAGATTATTGCTCAATGTACAAACATATCATGAGGAAAAAGAATAAATGATGTCCAAAATGAAATTCTACTCACCTTTCCCCAGAGACCAGAAACTTTATCATACCAATAATTCCCAGGTTTCAGCTTCTTTGGTGGATTTGTGCAGCTTTGCAATATAATAAGCTCTTCAGGAGAAAGTGGTCTTCCATTCACACATACATATTCAGATGGCAGCTGATTTACTTCACACATTTTCTCCGCCTTCATGATCTGCCTAATCTCCAAATCATTTAGCAGCCGCTTGAGCATCCTAGAGCATTTCCCCAAGTTGCCTCGCTTTGATTCATCAATTGGATAACTGATGCAGCTGACACACTTTCTTCCCTCTGGCATAGACCCCATTGCTCTAAGCACACAATTACTGCAATATTTGGCATCACAAACAATACATACCTCCTTTTCAGTAAACCTATTTCCTTTATCACAACGATAACACACCCTTTTCTTCACCTTAACTGCAGGTTCTTTCTTTGGTCGGACGACCTCAGGCTCAGCACCACTAACATCTTCATTAAAATCTTCATCCTCTGACTCAATATCACAGAAAGTCACAACAGGTGCTCGTTTAACATCACAGCTAGTTTCATTAAAGCTATCCCCATATTTATGTGAAGAAACACGAGAAGAGGGATAATCAAGACTCAAAATTGACTCATTTGAAGCCCAATCCGGTTGACTTAAATCATTGAACTCCAAGCTTCTGTCATCACGACCAGTTGAAGCCCTCAAACTGTGTTTACTCCTTGACAAGTCTCTAGATTTCTCAAAACTACTCGAAAATCTGAAAGTACCAGAACTCCCCACCCTTCCCAGTAATTCATGTGAATGATCACGACTAATGGAGGAAGATGCCAGGTCAGTGGATTCATTGATTAAACCAGAAAATTCACCTACACTCTCATCACCATTACACCCCTCCAATGCGCTAGAACTACTGGACTGACCTGAAAGACCAGAAGCTCTATTACTATGGACTCTTTCCTCAAGTGCAGTAACAGAGCTTGGGGACAACGTAGTCTCTGAGCCTAAAGCTAGTTCTTTGCTAGCAGAATCATCTTCATCCACCCTCTGAAAAGCTATAACAGATGTGGGAGACACAGTTGATTCCGAACTGCGCTTCAAATCTTTAGAAAGCCTCTTGGTTATATCTGTAGCTGATATGGGTTGAACAACTGGTAAAGTTAATTTATGGGATAATGGCACCTGTGAAACTACAGTGGCCACCGGAATCCTATTAACATTGATGGGTACTGCCCGTGGAAGATGGTGGGTTATTGGTGGACCATCGTACTCCATAGCAAAGCAGTATTCTACTTCATCATCAACCACCGTCGCCAGTTCCGGCGACATTTTGAGAGAAAAAAACAGAGCACCCTCAACAATTATCAAAGATTATTACTTGCACACAAATAGAAGCGTAAAACAGATTTAAAATGAAAAAACAAGATGGGTAATATCAAATCGTGATGTATCAGCTCCAAAAGTAACAAAACCTAGAAATCCGATGCAGAAACCTGAAGTGGCCCAGAAAAGTGAAATCACTCAACAAATATCATATAGTAGTGAAACAAGAGAACTGAGATGGGTAAGAAACACAAACCCCATCTTGCTGAATCAGCCAAATGCCCCTTTTAAGATTTCAAAACTACCCTAACCCAGAAATATTATCCAGAAATCGAAGCTGGCAAGGAAAAAGTGAAATCCCTCCATAACTATCACTACTCGTTACTTACAGACCCAAAATAGAACAGTAGCAAAAAGACAGAAACTGAGATGGGTAAGGAGATGAAGACAAAAAAAATGCAATCTTTTTGTATTCTCCTTCAAGATTTCAAAATCAACCAAATCCAGGGCGGGGAAACTGTGCAAGAAACTGAAGCTGGTGAAGAAAAGTAGAATGGAAGAAAGAATTTTGAAGAATAAAGAAACAGAAAGAGAGGACAATGAGAATGGGATTAGGGAAACTCCAAAGGTTGGGATGGAGGAAAAAATGAGTTGGGAAAGTAGAAAAAGTAGGGGAGAGGGAAAGGGCGTAAGTGGGGAAAAAGACAACAGAGGGGTATCCAATAGTGGTGGACACTGTTCTGTAGTGGCATCTTTTTTCTTTTACTTTACTCCTTTTTTTTTCACTTATCTCTTTGTTTGATGTAACCTTTGTTGAAACTTGGAAGAAAGTTTGCGTCTTTGGCTGCGTTTGGTCGATGTAGAGTAGTGCGTGGGAGAGAGAAGAAGCGTACATTGTTTTGGATTTTTGTATGGAGTTGGGCCACTTGTCTTCTACCTCGTGATTGGCATATCAAAGATGTTTGCTTTTCACCATAATGCACTCCTTCCACAATTTTTTATTCAAACATTCAAATTTTTTGCTTTCAGCCAAAACTTTGTAGTATCTGCTTTCAAATTATATTTTACTAGTACCTTTTCTGTTTATTTAACACTTTGTTTGGACGGTTTCATGTATTATTTCAAAATGTATTATAATATATTATATCGTAATATATATTATTTCAATGAATATAATATTTGGATAGATTATAGTATTATTCGTCGTTACTTAATGTCATATATCTATAATTTGAATGATAAACCTCCTAGAAATTCTAGAGTATATGGTATAGCTATCATGAAAAAATAGAATAAATATAAAATAAAATTATTAAATAATAAATAAGTCAAAAATGAGATGAATATATTAAAGTAACGATGCAATTACACCAAATTGATCGTTACACAAAATGGGTCTTTTCGTCATTACCTAACAATGGATTTAAACGATACGATACAATGGAATTTAAATAACAATCCTAACAAATATTGTATTTAAATCAATAATATAATACAATACAATACAATATAACAGATAGCAACTATCCAAACAAATGGTAAGAGACCCCCTCCAAATCTTAAGCGTAAATATTTTGTGTATTGAATTAATTTTTTATACTGCATACTGCCGTGTTGTTATTTTTATTATTATTTGATGTGTATTAAAATTGTGTAAGTTCTTTACAAAGAGAAATATAAATAAATTATTAAATTAACACGAGTTGGATGGTCATGAGGTAGTTAAATCACATGAAGAATGAGAAAAGATGGTTTAGTAATTGATAAAAGGGTGTAATAACTTGAAGATTCAAATTTGGAAACTTTGGAGTATCTGTAATTATAGGGATTAGGGACTAGGGAGTATACATGAGTTTGGTGGATTAGTGATCAAAATGACATGTGATTTCTAATGATTTTTTGTCTTCAAAATAGTCGATTACTCTAATTAATTTTGTTAGGTGAGTTCTCATAATTATTAGGTAATTTTTCAGTAATTAGAACTATTGAACTCTTTAAGTGAGAAAAAAATGCATTAATCTATTTGAACTAAATATATGACCTTTGGCCAAACTTTGATGTATGTGTGATTCAAGTGCGGAAATTTCTTTAAACGATGGAAAAAAAGAAAGTTGCAACCTTGTTAGACATTGTTTTAGATGTTGAGTAAAAATAATTTGGATCTTAATTAAATTATACATCTTTATATATTGATTTATGTTAGTAAGTTCTACGCTCAATAAAATTCAACGAGAGTTGAAATGGAGTGATAAGTACTTATTCATCTTTAATCAAAAGTGTCGAATTTGAATTTCGTTAAATACGAAGTCGCTTTTGTTGGGAAATATTTTATCCCCAAATTGAGCGAAAAAAATAATCTACATATAACTTTCATGAAATAAATACACAAAAATTTTATTTATTTTTTTCGTCTTCACTCATTGATGTGTCAAAAAATAATTAATATTTCAAAATGTGTCATTCTCAACAAAGATTGAAATAAATCTGGCAATTGATGAGATTTCAACATGTCATGTGAATCGGACGTACGTGGGTATTTCTTTTTCCGCATTTTTTTCCTTAGTTTAGTGACCGAATTATCAGTCATTCGTTATGGAGATGATTACAATATTAAATATTCATACGTTATTAACTACTTTGAAGTATTAAAAGTTGAATAAAAAACAAAACATAACCCACGCAAAACAAATTAAAATGTGGAACAAGAATATCATATTATTAATAATATATAGATTAAAATTATTACTAAAATGACAAATATCACCTTTCTATAATACAATACAGAGGCATCAAATAAAAATTGGATTGGGTCATGATCCACCCAATTGGACTCATTTAATCTCATTTTAACGTATCATTTTTTATTTTTTATAATCAAAATTAGAGTTTCAACTCAAGAAAAAAAATAGATAGTAATCCTTACTTTTAATATAAGAACATACATTACACCAAATGCAAATAAAGAGTGTTAAAATTAGAGATTAAATTAGACTCAACTGAAGATTCTTTTCAAATGAATTAAGGCTTGAATGGGTAGTAATTGAACCTAATTCATAAAATTTTGGATGAGTGCTCATTTTGACACACTATTATAATATTTTACTTTGTTAAAAAAAGCAAATATTTTAAATTACATACCATATATACAAATCAATATCTAATAAATAAGTAATCTTTACATTATAATTTATGTATTCCTAATCCGATCAGCACGCTTTCTTATTTTCACTCGCAGCATAATCGCATAGATGGACTAATATTCGAAATTTATTTTATTAAAATTATGGATCATGTGAAGTTGTCTGGATACAAATTAAAGTCATACTTTCATAAATGAGAGAGTTGATAAAACTTAGTTTTGTGCTTACTACTCATGAGCCAATAACATTAATTAGATTGAGATATATATGTGGTCCTAAAGAAGTTTTATCCAAAAGCAATGTCCAAATGGGGTTGAGTCATCTACGTATATAGTTGAGGTAGGTGATCTAACCTTAAGAAATAAACTGAACTCAAATAAGAATAGAGTACTTCCTCCGTTTCATTTTAGTCGTTAACTCGTTGTGATTTTTATTTTTAGAGTCAAATTATGTGAATTTTGAGTAACACTTTAAGATATATTTTTTCATCATACTGATATGAAAAAAGTCACAATCAATAATATTTTTCTTATAGTTTTTGAATATCTAAGTTTTTATTTTAAAATATCAAATTAATTTGATCTAATTTAATTTTAAAATTAGTTAAATTGACTTTCAAAAAATACAACATAACAACTAAAATGGAACGGAAGGAATATATATCTAGCATTAGGCAAGTCAAATACACAAGAAGAATTTTATCTCCTTTCATTGAATTAAAGCTAAAGATGACCTTTATGCAACATAGAAAATCAAACTTTTGTTTCTGTTTCACACTTATGAGCTTTACATTATTATACGTACTGCACTATAATTTTTTGTTGTTCTTTTTAAAAAGGCTTAGTGCCAAGGGGAATCGTTCATCTATAGTTGAAAGCCTTCGGGAGTTCACTTTATTGAATTAAGGGAGTGTTTAGTTGAGAATAACTTGTTCCATGATTGTGCCAAATTATATCAGATACAAGAAATGTACACAAACAATGTAGATAATCCGTTTGTTGTTACTTTGCTGTTAGTATACGTAAAGCAAATAACAGCAAATTCAAATACATCAACTACCATTGACATTTGTGTCTAAATCCAAAAGGTGAAAAATACAATAAAGTTTTCATTTACAATTTCTCAGCAAAGTTAGCAAAAGATAATGATTTTAACTTGGTCAATCTCCAACGTTAGCTGCGTCTATACACTTGTCAAAAGAAAAATATTTTTTTCTCCGTTGTGATTCCATTTTTCCCACCATAGCTATTTTCTCCTTTGGCTAACTCTGCAGCTACTCCCTGAAGGAAAAAGTTGGGGCGGACTCGTCGCCAATTCGGCCTGATTTGGTACCAACTGCGATGATATTCTCCAAATCTTCACTGATTTATCGAGGCTACCACTATAAAGAATAAATTGTTTATCACCGCCTGTTTGTTCTTGCTCTTCTTCAACAGCCAAGCATTTAACTGGACCAGAATGTCCGGTCAACATTGATAAACATATATGTTCCCCTCCATCCCTTTTCCACACGCAAATACTATTATCAGCTGATCCACTGAAAATTAAATTTCCCGCAGCTGCTAAACAGAGCGTTGCAAGTTTATGGCCCCTTAAAACTCCTCCATGAGATAACTTATCGCGTTGCCAAAAATTGACTAGCCCGTCTGATGAGCCACAATAGAGGTAATTCGATGAAGGATCAACAGCTAAGGCTGTTACAGCGCATTCTTGCTTCAACAGTGTTTGTGAAAAGAAGTGTTTTGTTCCTTTCCCTTGTGATTCTTTTCTCCATATTTTTACTGTTCCATCAGCAGACCCTGAAAAAAGTAGCCCATTAAAGCCTACGACGATGGAATTTACAGCATCCTCGTGGGCTTTTATCGATTCCAAGCATTTCGAATCGGATGTTCTCCAAACCTTTATGGTTTTATCCCAAGATGCCGAGTACAATAGCTTTTGATCCTCGCTCATGCTAAGGCATGAAATGGCATCAAAATGCTTTATCCATACAGTATTTCGATTTCGTCTTGTTTGGATATAATTGCTTGGTTTCATTGAAGTTTTTATATAAGCCATTAAAGTTGGTAAAGTTCCAATTCGGCTGTAAACGCTTGGATCCTTGCCAGAAACCTTCCAAACTCGGATCTTTCCGTCCTGATGACCCGTGAAAATCTTTTCTCCGGAAATAATAATTGCCTTTACCAATCCACTATTTGATTTAAACCCGGAAAATTCTTTGTGATTTTTCCACACCCTTATATTCTTACTATCGGATCCCGTGTATAACAAATCCCCTGAAGCTGCTAAGGAATATATATGACCTTCTTCGCGAACAAGGGAACCCATGAGCCCTGTATAGGAATAATTATTATTATTCTCGACGTGAGATGTCCATGGAGAATTTGATAAAGGCGATGGATGGTCACTCTGATCCCAAGAGGGATCTAAATATGAAGTTGATGATTGGTCCCATGTCGGAGACGTAGCAAGAGGAGGGCTATAATCGGAGCTTAATCGAGGAGGAGGATGATCACAATTTGTATAGCTAATTTCTGATGTGTGACTCATTCGAAAAGAATATTCATCTTCATTTGGATCAGATTGTATCACGCTCCCTAATGCTTGTTTGGGGTGGCTGTTCTCTTTTGTCGCCATTTTGCTTTTTCTTGAATTCCTCATTATGCTATATCCTCATGAAAGAACTAGAAAATTGATGATTACAAAGAAAAAGAAATCGTGAGGGGATAAAGATTCAGGAAATTTGGGTCTGGTTACGTAGAATGTTTTAGAGCAAATGTGGCCATGAAGAACTTGGGTACAGGATTTCTGGAGGGGAAAAGGACGTTAGCTCTCACGAACTTTAATTTTGAGGCACAATTTATAAAATTAAACCTTAATAATCTGTTCTGTGTAAATTATATGGTGAATCTTCAAGCATGTCTCGTGTCACGTTGTAATCACATTTGCAATCAACAGCCGTTGGTTTATATTCATGAAAATAGAATATCATTAAAAAAAATACTTACATAATTTCGATGATATGCAAACATTATTAACACACCAAACTATACTTTACCATGGTTAAGACAAAATTAAGGTACAGATGTGCATCAACTAATTATGTATTAATCACATGTATCATCTGAGTTGGCGTAAATATTAAGTGCGA
The DNA here is from genome assembly GCA_000787875.1 of Solanum virginianum. Lineage (NCBI taxonomy): Eukaryota > Viridiplantae > Streptophyta > Magnoliopsida > Solanales > Solanaceae > Solanum > Solanum virginianum. Next base: position 108,580 of record DF358404.1, read on the forward strand.
TTAACCTATTTCTATACATACAGACAAATCAAACTCATGAACATCACTTTTTAAGTTATTCTTCACATAAATTTTTTTGAGGGGTTAAAATTTTCTTAATAAAACACACTGACAAATTTAAGATGAACAAGTAGGGGTTGGATATTCGATTCTTCGGTTCAATTTTAGCAAATTTTGATTCGATTTTTTGGTTTTCGATTTTGAAAAAGTGTGCGCCATATACTGATCTAAATTAGTTCGATTCGGTTCAATTTTTTTAAGTTCAGTTTATTTTATTTGGTGTTTTTAAAATGGTTTTTCGATGCAAACTAATGAAAGATAAAATGAGAATTCTGCAGATTCACTAAAGCACATTCTTTTTCATTGCAACTATATCCGAATTAGAAAATATATGGGACAGCACTAGATAATTTGTGGCTACTTGAAATAAGAAATGACCAGCGGAAGGGACAGAGGTTGAAGTAGGAGAAGTGTGCACCATATACCGATCTGAATTAGTTCAGTTTGGTTCAATTTTATTTGGTGTTTTTAAAATGATTTTTCGACGCAAACTAATGAAAAATAAAATGAAGATAAAATCAAAGTATAAGACACTTGAAAACTTAAAATCATGTTAAGTGACGATGCGCTCACATGCAACACTTATTAGCTTAAAAAATGTATATTTATCTTTGTTAAAAACTTGCATCCTTAACTATTACTTGAGGAAAACAAACACAAAGACGAATTCCTTTACTTGACATAAATTGGCAAAAATATATTTAAATTTCTGTTGGAAAATAGTATTTCAAATAACTATATGAATTACAAATTTGTTGTTACTTTGATTTGTTTCATGAATGATTTAATTACTAGTATATATATAAACTGATATATATATATAAAAAAATTTGGGTCTAAAATGTATATAATTTTTTTAAAATAAAAGTTTAGTTCTTCGATGCACCGAAGTTCTGAGACCCCAACACCTAACACTGAATCAAATAATCAAATTTTTGGAAAAAAAAACACCGACAACAAATTAAAAAATCATAGAATCAAATTAATTGAATCAATTTGATTTTTCGATATCTATGTCATAAATAAGTACTTTGGTTTCATTCTGAAGCAAAGCAAACATGAAGATATGTTCAAAGCATTTGTCCCCGCCCCCCGACATAGGTGATCAAGAAAAGGAAAGAAAACAAATAAGTAACGAAAATATGATTCACATGTATTGTTAGGAAACTCTGATCACTCGATTATAAAAGGCACTACGCAACAAAAATGGAAAGTCATACTCCACTTTTGTTCCTCATCCCACGAAAGGAATATATAAATGAGTTCAGCATTGGTCAAAACGACACCGTACCGCTTGGGTTAAAAGTGTACTTATCGGGTCGCCCAGCCCCAAACGGTCCAAAGTTTCGCGTCTTATTTTTCTTCTCTTCTCAACCGTCATAAAACAAGCAAATAAATCGTTTAATTTTTCCCATTGCCAAATCGATATTGATATCACTGTCAAGAAAGATCAATTTGGAGCCCGATTTCCACTTTGTCAATGGTGAACTGCGTTATCGTGAACTGTATTAACTTGTATAAATCAACCGGATAAAATCGGACAATGTTCTTCAACGATTTGATTCAACGGAGACTAGTGTCCCTGTTACAGCCATGGTTAACAAACGAAGTTGAATTAGATGTTCAGCTAGGGTTTCTTCATTCTCACGCAAAGTTAGAGAACCTTAGCTTCAACACCTCTGCACTCAACGACTTGCTAGATGATCCTACTCGCTTGTGTTTCAAAGAAGTCACTGTTCAACGGTTGAGTCTTCATGTATCCAACTGGTCAGCCCCTGCGTTGGATTTCCATATCTATGGCCTTAACATTGTTTTATCAGTAGGGTAAGTTCACTCTCCTCACTTCTCCGCACGCGTTTTGGCGGGTTTATTCAAACACACTGCTTTTTCCATAGACAAGTATATAGTAGTACTTTAAATTTTTTAAAACGTACATATTCATATTAACTTCGCACCCATTGTCATGAAATAATAGTAGAATAGTGGGATGCAGTGAAATTCAGCATCCACTGCCTTTTTGTGGGTTCATGTTCACTAGTATACTTGTTAGTAAATATTTCTTTTTCCTACTGCCTAGAGAAGAGGAGCAGGATGGTGTTAGGCGGAGGCCAAAACCCAGAGACTCGTCCATTGAGGAGCGGGAAAAGATTCTTGCAGAGCTTGATCCAGAGGTACTTGACTACTTGTTTGATTATTTTGGTTGGTAAAAAGGATTTTATGCTATGAATTGACAAGAATGATCGAGGACAGGATTGTGGCATACATGATTGTCGCAAGACAATCTACTTAAAAATACTTTATCTGTGCAGTATCTGTTACTTTTATGAGGAATCTGCAGATTCACTAAAGCACATTCTTTTTCATTGCAACTATATCCGAATTAGAAAATATATGGGACAGCACTAGATAATTTGTGGCTACTTGAAATAAGAAATGACCAGCGGAAGGGACAGAGGTTGAAGTAGGAGTGAACACAAAATTGGAAGACAATTCCTTTAAATCTTGATTAAAAGATTTGTTCTTCATTTATATTCTTGACTGCATGTTCAGAGATATACCGTAGACATTTCGATGGGGAAATCAGTATTAACTGTTGTGAAGTATAAGTGTCTCCAACGTTTAAGATTTCAGTGTAAGATGATATTTATAAAGATCAGAATTCTTTCTGGACTTTACTGACTCCTTATGTTGGAACATAGAGGAGATAAGTCCGGTGGTACTTTGATACTCCCATAACCTTCTTGGTGCTCTTGTTTTCTGAGTAATACTACCTTCATAATTTTTTGTTAACGTGTCGAATCTGTGAACTTCTGAAGTTTAGTTTCTTTGACGTTGATATATTCCAGGGTAGTGCTTTGCACAATACCATAAGGATGATTTCAGAAATTACTTCAGGAAGTTGGACCACTCATTTATTCGACTGGATATTACAACAATGTCGGTTGCAAGTTCATGATGCTCATTTCCTTGTGCATTCTCCTTTATCAAATGATTTATTGTCATTGTCATTTGAGATGAAGGAACTTGGGGTACAATGTAAACACATTAAGGGCTGTCTTCTAACTGGACTGGTTAATTCAATTTTTCTGCCCAATGGAGAGAACTCTTTTGATCTCGATGTTCAAAAAGTCGAGATAAGCTTGAGGAGAGGAAATTACATTAGCTGCATTTTTCGTTCGACTCATTCAACTGAGTTGCTAGCTTCTGCGAAAATAAAACATCTTCAGTTCAGAGAATTGAACTTTTATGCTGTCGCATTAAATTTTTCTTTATCTCCCGAAGATATTTGCATCATACTTTTACTTTTTGCATCGTGGTCGAAAGAATCCACCCGTAGCAGAACTGGTAAGCAATTATGGGAAATAGCAGCAACAAATACTAGTTCTCTTAATTCATCTCCAAAGTTTGCATTCTATAAAATTGCCAGCACTATGTGCTTATGGTTGCGTTACGTAAATGCTTACGAGAAAATGCTTTTATTTGTTGGATACCCAGTGCATGATGTGATAAAGAAATTCACCAATGATGTTGTTCAGAACGACTTTTCAGTTTCAATGTTACCAGATAACGAAGTTCCACCATCTGTTAGTAGGAAACTGGTATTAGATGTTGGGCGTTCATACCCTGGTTTACTCACATTCTACCTTTCTGTTGATTTCTTCTGCTTAAGGTACTCTAAAGATGTTTCTGAACTGTACTTTTCCTTTGCTTGTGGATCCTTGGAAGTTGTCTCTTCTCTCACAGAAGATAAGGCCAATAAGTTCAATAATGACTTCAAAGGACATCCGAGAAACAATGTTCACAATCTGCAACCTACTTTATGGGGGGAGCCTTACCAAATTCTCCACTCCACTGAAAGTGATAGGGATAATCCTCCTCATGATACTGGTAGAGATTTTGTACATACACCAAACTCTCCTGTTGAGCGAGCGTGCCTGAATTGGAGAACATTTTCATCAAGGTTTGTAGAAAATGGGATCCATAACATGGAGAATCCTTTTATTCTTTGTGAGATTAAGGGATTTTTGACTGATCAAAGTCTCAAGAACCTTACTGCTGGATACACTACTTGTTGCACGGTAATAGGGAAGTTGAATTTGGTTCTTGAGTATCTTGTAATAGTGTCAGTTACAGTTATTTGCAGACAGATAAGTGGTTACAGGGTTATTCTAGATTAGTCGAGGATCCACCAGTTGCAGATTGGAATAACAAATACAAATCAGTTTCTGCTGAAATTAAGGTTATGGTGCCTAGACTGCTTCCTGAGAAACATATGCAAATAACAATACACATTACTGGTCCTCAAATCAAGCTGGCATTGAGCAAGGAGTATTTTCATGGTGTGAATGCAGATCTGTATGATAAGCTTGGGAATGATGAAATACACCTTTCTTTTGATGCTGATGACATTGAACTGAGCGTCTCACCAAGCTTGGAATCTGATTTAACTTACTTAAGAACCACTGTGTTACAGGGTGATTCTAGATTAGTCGAGGATCCACCAGTTGCAGATTGGAATAACAAATACAAATCAGTTTCTGCTGAAATTAAGGTTATGGTGCCTAGACTGCTTCCTGAGAAACATATGCAAATAACAATACACATTACTGGTCCTCAAATTAAGCTGGCATTGAGCAAGGAGTATTTTCATGGTGTGAATGTAGATTTGTATGATAAGCTTGGGAATGATGAAATACACCTTTCTTTTGATGCTGATGACATTGAACTGAGTGTCTCACCAAGCTTGGAATCTGATTTAACTTCCTTAAGTGGAGATACTGCAGTTTTTGATGCAACATTGTTGAAGAATCTTCATAAGATTGGTATTGCTAAATCAAATGGTGCTTATAGCAGTCAAGTGTGCACATCATTTTCTGCGTACTTGAAACTTAAAGGTCTGAAAGTTTCCCTCGACATAAGGGATAATCAGAGTTTCCAAATTGTCGTGTTAAATCCCTCAACTATCCGTCTGTTATCTTTAAGGTATCTGTTCCATTCTCATTCTTCTCTTTTCTTGTTTTCAAGCATTTGCATGTTATACTCGAGTCTGCAAGCAATTAAGTATCCTCAGTTTAAAAAAATCGCTCGGTAATTATGTTTCATGAATAGTTTTTCAACAGCTTTGCTTATCCTGATTGAGATATCCATTGTTGTCTTAAGAAAACTCTGAGGTATGACACTTTGATGTATTTCGAATAAACAAATGGGGTTGTTGATCCAGGAAACTGCAGTTGTTCCCTATCAGTTTAAAGTATCCCATTTTCACCCTGGTCATTGTAAGATAGCAAAA
>DF358404.1:113957-147825 GCA_000787875.1 Solanum virginianum
GTCGATGGTGCACCTAACCCACCTGGTCATTGTAAGATAGCAAAACACCGATCAGAAAACATGCAACAGGGCGAGTTAACTTTTCTTTTTTGTCATCTACTACTACTGTTGTATTCTTGCGACTTTGGAGTCCATTTTTGTTTCAAACTTGTAAATACTGTACGTTTATGTTAAAGTTCCAATCTGTTACTTGTCTTACCTTTGTGAGCTTTAGCATGATATTGATGACGGTCTCAAAGAGAAATTTCCCTCAGTTTCCTTTGTCAGAGAAGGATTTCTTGGATATATCTTAAATTATATGGACTAGAGCTAAAGTTAATATAATTCAATGATGTTTTGTCAGGAAGGATCTGCATTCTTTGGGCTCAATAGATATTTTTTTCTCCATAGTGTTGCATTCCATGAGTAGTGGATTGACGGCTCTGGTATTTATGGATGAATTTGCAGTTTTGCTAAAGGTGATTCTCTTCTCTTGGTGCCTTGTAGTTGCATTGTTTGGTGGTTTTCTCCTTGAGCATATGACTGATTTTTTTAATTATCAGCTGGGTAGTTGACACGACGGCATCATTCTACGGTGTACTTAAATCTTTATTTTTTCTCTCGTGTTACTCTGGCAACCTTTAGGATTGTGGTTGCAGTATATCTTTTAACTGACCTTGGTCATACAATTCCAACTTGGAATTCTATTTGTCACCCTTCTGGGCTGTCTCCACTTTTATGAGCTAGTTTCCACAGGTTGCCAGTCTTTATGTTTCTATTTTTCTACATGAAGGGATCCAGGAAGCTGAGTGCAGAAAAACTGGCACTGCAGCCTGAAATTGAGGTCTAGCTAGTTTTTGTAACTTGTAAGGACCAACTTATTGATGAGGGTGCAGTCCTAAATGAATGGTGCTTCATGGATCTAGTCTTTTTTCCTTTTTTTTTTTTTTGTAAATTTTGCTAATCACAATTTCATTCTTCCAGTTGTGAACAAGTGAGAGCAATGCTCATTTTAGGCCCTGCTAGCTGTTCCGTTGCCCGAATTTTTGCTGCCATAATAATTCACTCTTCTAATTGTGAACAAGTGAGAACTCAAGGCTCATTTTTTTAGGCCTTGCTAAGTGCTTGCAGCAGAGGCTTGACAAACAGCCTCCTTACATAACCAGAATCGGTTTTTCTTCCAGATGATCTAGTTTGATGCTTCAGGCCTTGTTTATGACACCTCTGCTGCAGTAACTAGAGAGAGTGTGTCTGTAGGACCACCACCCTCCTTGATGTGTTTGGTTTCGTGGTTGGTCACTTTTAGATCTTGTATTGACTAGACCACTATCATAGTTTGTCAGTTTATAATGTTGTCCAGTCTTATCATTGCTTCAAAGTTCTTTTGGGCATATCCATATTATGTCCTGTTCCTCGAAGTAGCTTCTCATGCATCCAAATAGCCGCATATTCTCCTGGAAGTCACCTTGTGTGAAATAGCAACTCTACATATACCAATTTCCTCTTCAAATGATGCACTTTCACATTCCAAGAAACCAAATTGTTCTTTACTCCTCAGTACTCCCTTGCTCTTTCCAGTGATAGCTTTCCAAATATGATAGTGTGAATATTTCCTCCTTTTAGCTGCTATCACAGTTGCGTGTTTACCTGGATTGCCTCACGAATTCCTCTAACAGGTCTTTCATTCCCTGTTTTTATAACAATGCAACCGCTGTTCACAGTACTGGTATCAGAATTTATGATACTTCCCATTGACAGGTTGAGTTGACCCATCATGCAGATTGCGTAAGTCTTTAACAAGTGACTTTCAGTGCTTGGCTGCTCACTAGAATTGTATAAGCCATTCTCCAGTAAAAAGTTGCTGGGGGTTAATAGACGTTTGACTTTGCAATTTCTTTTTTGGCAGGTAATATCTGGTCTATTGTGTACAGTTGTTCAAGTTCTCAGTACGTCAAGTTTAGGCCTTAGCCAAAGTTATGAGGACTTATTATGGCGAGGGTCTGCTGATTCTGAAAGTGAAAGAGCAGTCAAAAATAGAATCACACAAGTAACTTCAGTTCTCGCTGATACTACATTCAGTGTTAGTATGGCATGTGAACTTAGATCAGTGAATATGATCCTTTTCGACTCCAGGAAAGGATACAATGCACATAATAGCATGGCAGATGCTAATACCATAGCTGACAAGAAGTCGATGGTGCACCTAACCCATGGTTATGGATTAACATATCTGTTGCACATTCATATGTCAGGTTCTCTTTTGAAGGGGAAAAAGTAGATGTATTGATTGGTTTTTCTGAGTTTAAATCTGATATATCCCAATATCCGGATGAGATTGTGGACATTTTCAACCAAGTTGAACCACAGTTGCTTGTGAGTTTAAATCTGATATATCCCAATATCCGGATAAGATTATGGACAGTTTCAACCAAGTTGAACCACAGTTGCTTGTTTGGTCTGGCAATTCCTTATATCAAGCTTCATTGTCTCATTGTGAAATTAGTTTATGTTTGAGAGCCTTAGGGAACAATATTATGCAGGCCAGTCAGAGAAATATAGTGAATGGTTCTGACTCCAGAGATGATGCTTCAATGTCTATGAATCATTCACCTTTGTTAATCAATGACATAAATCCTTCTTTTGATTGGTTAACTATAAGCATTTCTTTAGCTGAAATTTATCTGGCCGGATGCGCAATAAAGGGCTTACTCCTCCTTGGCAATGAACTAAATACACTTAAAGCAACTTTTTCTGTTGGTGGACAATTTCAGACAATCTCCTGTCAGTCCCAGGTTTCTGTTCTGTTCTTTCAGCTTCAGATTATTGCCTGCCTATGAATTAACTTCTATATCCATTTTGGACCTAGGTTTCTGTTCTGTTTTTGCAGTTTAGAATTATTACCTGCCTATGAATTAACTTCTATATCCATTTTGCTAGATCCTAATTTGGACATAAGTCGTTTATTCATAGTTTGGGAAGATCTTATGATTTCTAAGGTTTAAACGTACACCAATTTGACAGGGGGGGTCAATCATTGTTGAGATATCTGCTTTGGTGACAATGGTAGAATGCTATACATTCTACTTTAATAAGTTGAGAGGCTTTTGGCCAGCAGTGACCGAACATCTAGTTGTTCAGAATGATGAGGATACTAGTCTGCTCAGGAGCTCTTCCTACCAACAGTTGGAACAACATAAACTAGTAAATTGGGACCAAGTGGAAGCATTTGCCGTAAATGTTTCACAGGTTTCTCTGGCATTGGTGGATGGAGATAAATCTGGTATCATCTTTTTCTCTTGTCTTTACTCAAGGACTCTAGGTAGTTCGCTCATGAAGATACAAACATAATGTTTGTTCTCATCTGATTTTCGGAATTATTTCCCTCTTACATTTGAGTGCACCCAGGATTAAGGAGTTGTTTTGATACAATAGCATTATAAGGAGTATTAAAAAGCAATATATGATTATATTGCACTAAGATCAGCAACAATTATATGGACAAAGAAATTGGGAAAACCATAGTTATTGTTTAGTGTTGTATCTTCAAGATGGATCCGATGGATGATTAGACACACACTTTAGCCCATTGGTTTCTGATTTAAAGCTGCCTAAGCAAGGTAAAATGCTTAGCATGTTTGTGCATCTAACTCAGGGCTTAAATGCTGATTCTGTCTAATATTTTGTATGTTGAAATAAACAGATTGTTCTAAACAATGTAAACAAAGCAATTTTTAAATAATGAATTTTCTGCCTTGCAGGTGAACTTCAAAAGCTTCAGCTTGAAGGTAGCAGCAACCTTACGCTTGAACTACCAAGGAAATTTTCATTTGGCATAACAAATTTGTCAATTCTTTCTCAGTTACTCCATATATCCACTGAACAGCAAAGCCAAGAAATGGGAACCTCTTTCCTTTCTTCTTTGGTACCTAATGATGAATCTTCCATCATTGTACATTATGATACCTTAGTTTCTCCCGATCACTCCGGTGAAGGTAATTCTATCACGAATGAAGCAAGTAGCTCAAGCCCCCCAGAACTGGGAAATCAATATCATGCAGATGATTCAAGAAAACCTTGGGGTGGTACAAATTCTCAAGTTTCACTTGCCACTGCCCAGAACTATGTTTTAAAAGACTTAAATGTTATTCTGGTGGTTGAGCATCATTTAAAAAGCAGTGGGAGTATTCCTTTACAGTCAAATGACTTTTGGGTTGGCAGTGGTTCTATTTCTGGTTTTGACATGACCCTCTCACTGCGTGAAATACAGGTGAGGAAATGCTTCATTAGTTTTTTTTTTTTTTTTTGAGTAGGATAAAAGTATACTCATCAGGGAGGCTTATTTACATTGTTTAGTAATTTGTTTCTTTTGCATTCTCTGTAAATGGTACCTTCGATAGTCATCTTTCCAGACAATATTTCTTTGATGAAGCAAGTGATTTCATTTCTAGAAAAGCATAAAAAAGATGCAGCAGTTACAAGACATTGTTGAAGCTTACAATAAAATTTCCTGGCTACTATGCAAAAACTGACTATGCCCGAGTCAAAGAACTAATGAAGTCCAGAAACTGAGTACAAATTGGACCAGCTAAATAAACTAGCAATACATTTAGCCTTTAAAGAGCCTATGGAAGTTGAGATCCCATCAGAACACCTAAGTTACCTTAATAAAAAAAAAAGATCTCATCAAAACACCTCCTATTCCTTTATATCCAAATGCTCCAAAAAATGTTAGCAGGTATCATTCTCCAGTTATTCTTGATAGATTTATCAACTTTCCAGTAAACACCAGAACATGTATGCTTCCCTTAATGACTGAGGAGTGACCCATTTGAGGCCAGAAATGCACATAAACATGCTCCAACTTCACAGTTTGAAAAAAGATGGTCAGAATTTTCAGTTTCTTTTTGTACATATAACATTTGTTGGGCAGCTGAATTTTCCTTTTCATGAAATTATTCTGAGTAAGGCATGCCTCATTCAGAAGAGCACTCCTTGAGTATCTCAAAAGGTCTCAGTTTACTATGGTACAATATAATTTTATCGGCAAGGCTAATTAGTTTGTGGGTAGTGCAACTTCAGTAAACAAGCCTAAAGGTATTCGCTAGATTCAATTTCATAGCTATTCTCGTGGTTGCAAGGGCGACCACTCTCTATACATATTCCTAATCAAAATTCATTTAAATCTCATAATCAATTTTTTGATAAGGTAACTAATTTTTCATTTCATAACTAATTTTACTATTAATGGGTAGAGGGCGGCCTATTAGCTGGTGAATGGTTGCAGATCACAGTGACCATCTTTTATGGTTTGGGTTGTGGTATTACTGGAAATAGGTACCAATGATAGATATTATTTTTCCTCTTTGATAAGTAAGTAGAGGTAAATTAATATTTCACTTTTCCTTTTTGGTGTTCATTTTCTTTTTTCTTTTTAGTGCTTTCCTGCACTAGACAAAGGGAATATGATCCAGTTTCAAAGGTTAGATCAAATGAAGTGTTTGTTGTAACTTCCTTCTGGACCCACCAAAAAGCAAAGCGTCACTAAGGGAAGGTAACACTAGAACAAGCTGTCAAAAGACTTGACCCCTGAAGAACTGACAGAGACATTGCGAAACTTGTAGGTCCGTCCTTGTGTGTGCTGGGTGTCAGTGGCTTAGACTAGTTCTTGGACTCCTTTGTTTTTGCTTTTTTTGTATAGTTAACGGATTTAGGCTGGTAGAAAGTTCACACACATTAGCTCATGATTTTGAAAAGTGATAAGAATCTTGTCGGTCGATCTGCCGCTCATTTGTGTGCAGGACTCCTTTATTATGAGCAGGGAAAATTTTATCCTTCAGACCTGTAGTAAATGAATAATTTCCTTCTGCTCCTGGAAAAATATATCTTAGAATGGCCTTTAGACTTGGGTCTATTCTTGTTGGTAATATGTGACTTTTTCTTTTGTCTTTTAGAGAAAGGTGCCACATCCAAAGTTGGAATAACTTACCTGGTCTTAGCAGAACTTTCTTCAAGTAAATCTTAAGCACAGTGAGAAACAGTTGGAATTTGTGGAATCAGTGATGTGAGACTATTCTCCATTTTTATGTACCCTTTTTTTGATTTGATGCCAACGCCCATAAGGTTTCAGTAGTAATGTTCGTTTACACTAACTTTTATGATAAAGTAATGAGTTCTTTGATGTAATGAGGCCACCAACATCAAGTGGCATACAAAGGATTGCTCTAACTTTCTTTTTTGTTAAATCAGATTATACTTTTTGCTGGGGAATCTTTATCTGCATTCTTTAGCATAGAGCCAACCAAAAACATAGAGCAAACACATCAAAGGAACAGTGGAGAATCTTCTGGAATTCTGGATAAAATGGTTCCTGATGGTATTTTTTTTCGGCTCTGGTTGCAGAATCCATCTTTTTGTTATGAACATATTAACGTTGTAAGTATCTTACTTGCAGGAACAATTGTTTCTATTAAAGATGTCGACCAGCATATGTATGTTGCAGTTGATAGGGCAGAAAGTGGCTACAATTTAGTTGGTGCGATCCACTATACCCTTGTGGGAGAGAGGGCTTTGTTCAGGGTAGGTTCAGCTTTTATTCATTATGTCATATTGAAGTGAGGAGAGCTTTGTGAGGTGTTTAGTTGAATTCCCGAAGGCATTTTTGAAATTTGGGTTAGTTTTTCGAGACTAATCCCTTCTGGATCTTTTTATGCGGTCAGCTAAAAGCTTTCATTTACATTATTACTCTATATTTACAGAAATTTATTTTTCTTTGAAGATGGCCATAAAGCTATTATTGGTTCTTCCTCTGATTTTATAGTTGCTTATGTCTTTGTCTCTAATATCTTTTGCTTATAGGTTACCCACTCAACCAACAATGGTCATTGGACGACCCTGCAATTTAATCTTTTTGCATAGCTTCACCTTTGTAGCTTGCCTAGAAATTTCATTTCTCTATAGCCGTGTCCTCCATCACTCTCTCATATCTCAATAATAATACAAATCATATCCATGGTGTTCTTGTACAAACATTTAACACCTAAATTTTATACAGTTATGCCGATAAAAAAAGATGGTCAATACTCTCTCTGTCCCAATTTCTTTGTCACTTCTCATTTACCAGTGTTTGAATAAAGATATGTATGCATGTGCTGATAAGTGTTTGGCATTCTCAATTAAGTTTAAGAAAGCACGTGCAACGGTTTTCATGTTTTGCAGTGGAGAGATAATGTTGACATCCTTATTCTCCCTTCACAGAGGACATACATGCATGAACCTTGACACATTCTGTTGTGTTACAAGCTTCTTTGTAACCAACCAGCTGAAGCAGCTTACTTATTTTACAAGGTGCCTTGCACTTGTAAATCCGTAACCAATGCCAATTCCTTGGAGAATTGCATCTTCCAGACAAAACTTTAGGCAGATTTAACTGATTAAAGCCCATCCTTCTTTTGATTGCCACAGATTTCATCAGATTATGAGATAGGAGTTCTTCCTAGAGTTTGAAGAAAATGGAAGGAGTTCATTCTTTCCATTTTCCAATGTTCACATTGTTTCTTAAGAGACACATCCCATCCCAGTTCCGAGACATTCTGGTGAAAAGCTTTTTCCTGCAAAGCTAAGAAGATTGGGAAGTCAGTCTTCATCTGATCCATATCCAATTCAGTTATCCCAACCAAGGAAAATTGTCCTCCCCTCTCCTAATCTGAAGTAGTTGTGTTCTCAAGGCAAGTTCTTGATGGACCACAGACCAGTTTCTTGAGGCATAACATAAAATTTATGGGCCAGAACCCAACCCCCTCCCCTGAACTTTTCTGTTGGACCTTTCTTTGTGGGTCTTTGCTTCATGATTAATCATCCATAGCCACTTAAAAATAAGACTTTTGTTATCTCAGATTTCTAGTTCCAAAACTCCCTCCTTTTCTGTAAGTATGAGTTCTTTTAGCAGTTTATCCTTATCCTGCAGGTTATTTATTTGTTGTGCTCCTTGGGCTGCTCATCATTATTAAGATAATCATTCATTGATGAAGATTAAACTCTCTGCATTTGTGACTAGGCTCAGGGCTTTTGCCTTTGTTATTTTTCTCCTATCATTTTTACCTTGACAACTTTCCACGAATCTCTTTGGCACATGTGTATTACTCATTCTTGGTATACTATTTGTTATTTGGTGGACGTGGTGCTTTAACCTTTCTCTATCATCAGGTGAAGTATCACCATACAAGATGGAATTCACGAGTTCAATATTTGTCCTTCATCTCGTTATATGCTAAAGATAAATCGGGAGAACCATTGCGGTTGAATTGCTGTCGACAATCCGATTTTGTTGACATTTCCAGTTCTAGTGATAGTGCCTGGTCACTTTGGAGAGTGTTTCCATACAAACATGACATTTACGATGCTGATGTTGACTTGGAGACATATCTTCCACAAACTAAAAATATATTTTATCTTGTGAACAAGAAGAATGATTGTGCTGCAGCTTTTGTTAATGGTGTCCTGGAAGTTGTCAGCAAACCAGGACATCCGTTTAAGTTTAAAGTATTTCGTGATCCTTCTCCATATGTTAACAATGTTTTTTCGGATGGGTGTCTAGAGAAGGAACCTGGAACGATCTTGCTACATGATTCATGTATCAGTGAGGTAAAAGATCTGAGTCAGCGAGGAAGTTCTTTTGGTATTGATGTGACAGTAGACAAGGTTTCTTTGACCATTGTTCATGAACTTTCTGACTCCAAGGAGAAGGTTCCTCTCCTCCAGAGTTCTATTACTACTACTGGAGTTGCTATACAGATATCAAATACCAAAGTTCGGGCTATGAGCAGGCTGGAGGTTTTGCTGTATTATTTTGACTCCCAGAAAGATATATGGTGAGTCTCTTTAGTAAAATAATGCAAATTAATGCAACACTATTTCATCTTTTTCTTTGATGTTGCCTTTTAAGAGAAATGGTATAATATGTTATAATTCATATTACTCATTTGTTTGCATGGTGCCAGGATAGAGCTGATGAATCCATTAGAAATTGATGTTTTTTACCGCTACACATTTCTGAACCAGGGATCAGAAAATATTATCCTCTGGGTGCCTGGCCATTTCTATGCTAGAATTAAAGAGGTCAGATTAATCTCTCTGTTTTCATGTGATCTTCTTTGTTTTGTTGTGCTTTTTTTAATGAATATTTCTGGCTTGGCAGTTGAGTATGACAATTACTGAGCTTTCGCTGGACATTATTCTCTTTATCATTGGAGAGTTAAATTTGGCTGGTCCTTATGCTGTAAGGGTCTCGACAATTTTGGCCAATTGCTGCAAGGTTCTTCTCTGACATAAGTACTCATGCTGCATATGCTTTGTGGCTTTGCAAAGTTAATCTTGCTTGAAATGTTTTATATTTACTTGCCATGAGAGAATCCCCCCTTCTTAGAACCAAACACAAGGTAGCTTAGCTAAATCAGCTGTGCGTCTGAAGATTCTTTCATCATATATTGATTATATAGTCTTTACTAAATTTTGACGAGGAGTTCTGCTGCAGAGAAATCGGATTCCTCAATGTAAATAGTGAGAAAAGAAGGGGGCTGGATCTGCTGCTTTCTGAAAGTAGCATCATTCTCTGTCCCCCTTGTAAAATGTTTCACACAGTTAATTAATTGGTGGTTGGACCAATAATGCACACAACTTTGTGGACCCGCTTTAGCAGGAAATATGCTGCATCTGGCTTGAGTTATGGGCTATGGCTGTATATACAGGGGTACTTATCCATATGTACTGCCCAAACAAACAACTCAATGAGGCCCAAATAACCCAATATATATTTACATCTAGAATAGCCATCATATGTTTACATTGAATTTAATGATACAAATCTATTTTAATGTTTTTTTTTTAACTTCCTCCTCGAGCTACCATAGAACCTTTTCATTTTTTTTGTTTTTTCATTTTAAAAATTTGTATCTCCCTTGTTCACACTCTACCCTCCTCAAACCTTACTTTGTAGGATTTCACTGGGTATGTTGTTGCTTTTAAAAATTTGTATAACGTGATGTATTAAAGTGTATAATACATTACATAAATATTACATATACATCCTTATACACTATTATACATTACATATGCACTGTTTGTATAATATATAAAATGTATATATGGTGTATAAATAATGTATGTGTTACATAACCATATAAGCACAGTTAACCAACGGAATATCCAAAGGAAACCACTGGACTTGGGGTTCTGTGCTACATTCAGTCGCTATGCCGAAATCCGGCTAGTGCACTGAATGAAACTCGACGGCACATGTTCAATGGTTTGAGATTGTAAAGTAATGGACTGGAGCTTTAGGGTGGTTGCTGCCGGCCCATCGGGAAAATTGGTTGCTGGAGTTCCATCATAAAGCCAATGCCAAATGATAGATCTGTCCAAGATCTATTTATTTGTGTAGGTTTTGTTTGGTTGAGAGGAGGGTAGCTTCAAAAATTTTGAGAAGGAAGAAAGTAAGAATTTTGTATATTCCGGAAGTTGTAGAGATGGGGTGATTTTTGAAGGTTTTGGATTATGGATCATGGTTGAGAAGGAGATGATTCGATTGGTGTAATTTGAATGTGAATGGGGGTTGCCGGCCGGTGGCAGTGATTTCTGACCAGTGGAGATAAGGCAGGAAAGGGTGGTAAAGTGGTGGTCTGTGGCATGGTGATTCCCTCTCGCCTCAGAAGGGGAGAGAATTGTAAAAGAAGGCTAAAGGGTTCGGCGACTAGGAGTTGACAAAAGACTGGCTAAATGATAATAAAGGAGTAATTGGTGCATATCTCGTGAACTAGATGACAGTATAGGTTTGGGCTGTAATTATCCCATAAATAAATATATTCCCAGTATGATGCATCTCAATTTAAATGCTTGAAGCAGTTAGGCCTTGAATGATAGATTTGACTACAAGGACTTAAAGTTCACCGGTGAATATGACTCAAAAACTTATAATCTAACCTAAATAAATGGGTTGGAGATCTATGATTCACAATTGCAACTTTACGTTGGTAAGAATAAAGCTTTGCTTTTCAGTCTCTTGCTATGGATGTCTTTAGCAATGAAACATCTCAGAAACTTCCTCATATAAGTAATCTGTCGTCCTTCAGTTATTTTAATTTGCAACAATTGTCTTTCTTTTCTTGTCTTATTAATCTTCTTCTTCACAATCAGGAATGTGAAAAATAGTGGGGATGTGAATAGACACTTCTTGAGAAATAGGAACTGATGGTTAGAAGTTAGAATCTTCTGTTAGAATTATCATCACAAACTCAATAACCAGCCAACTTGACTTCGCATGATTGTTGAAATGTAGTGCCCAGGTGTACCTTGTGAATCTTTTGAACTGTCGCATGAAATCCTGCTACTAGCTTTGTGAGTAAATCAAAGATAGAGAATTGAACATGAGACCATCATCATGGCCAGTCTACGTTCTCTTTGAGACTGAATATTGGATATCTAGCCTTTTGAAATCTTGTATTTGTTCATTCACGAGAAAAATCATGCGAAGACTAAGTCTTCTAGTGTTTCTTGTGCAATCTGATGTGTTTTAACATTTTCAGGTTGAAAACCAGTCAGGCTTAACCCTTATTTGTCAGTTCTACGATAATCAAGATGTATCTGTTGCAGGAAGGAACTCCACTACCATTTTCTTGAGGTGCTTCTCATAGTTTACAATTGTTCTGCTTGATTACTTGAAACATCTGCTGCTATGATTCCGGGCAGAACCTACCTTGGAGTCAATCAACAGCCTTTAAACTACAGAACTTTTGACCTACTGATTTTTTTTTTCCCGAAATGGTAAACTTTATTCCATTCAGCAAAAAATAGAACTTGACCTATTGATCATTAAAAGAAGAAGAAAAAATTGAACTATAAAACTTGACCTGTCACAGCATAATCAGATGAGAGTTTAATTATCATATGCCATTTAAATGATTGAATGTTCTAGTTGCCCTTTGTGCAGTTTTAGAACAACAAAGTTGTTTCTAATTTGAATTCTCTCTCTTTCTTTTATCTCGATATGAACTTCTAGATCAGTGATATGCATATCTGCTCGAGCACCCGAAACCTGTTGCACTTCCTCTATTTCAATCAGCTTCTTCCACAGAAGACATTCAATCAGTTTTTTGTAGTGTCAGGCCATTGTGCTTCTGCTATGCTTGATTTTTATACACCTGCCCTCAATCTTAAGCCTCGCTTTGCAACTCGCAACCATATTTCATCCTTGCTCAGTACAAGATAACGTCAGATTGACAGAGTAGAAATAATGTGTGTGTCTTTCTGGAATGCGTTTTTTTTATTTTGCTGCTGACATTTTCAATTATGCATACATTTATACTGAGTAAGCTCCACTGTCCTGGGATTCTATGTACATATCCTTCCACTATTTTCCTTCCTTTTTTTTTTTTGGTTTTGAAAAGCTAATCAGATTTTCGTTGGTATATTTGTCTTTGTGCAAGCACATTCTATTTGGATTAACCTGTGTGCTCATCATGTGAGGAGCCTAACTCTTTGTCTGTAAGGCACATGGCTATGGCAAATCGACCTCCGGAAGCATCATTTTTCTCTATCCAGCTTATGGATCGAGGATTACTTTCTACTTCTTTACTTCATCTTTCGCTATTGGAAACCCAGTCATTTGCATGGAGACCACGTATAGTATCTCTGCAAGGTGCTTCAGGCTGCTCTTTCTCAACTTGTTTTTTTTTGAAAAAATATAAATTTTGCACTAGAGATATCATGAATACTTAAGAGTTGGATTTCAGACTAGCTGACATCACCAAATGAGATAAATGACTCTGCTATAGATTATACCAATAAAGCAACTACCCCTAGTTCTTTGTGCATATTCAATGATTTCAAACTTGAGCTTGCTTAAGTTAATTGCTTTTCTGCTATTAATCAGAGTCAAAAACTTTCCCTGGTCCATTTCTTGTGGCTGAAGTTTCACCCAGGACTGAGGTATCTCAGCTGTTTCTTCTTAAAATTGAAATCCAGGCTTGAGTAAAATAATGTTCTTTTGAGTTTTTATTCCTCTTTCTCGATGTTTGTAGGATTGCTTGTCAATTGTCGTCTCTCCATTACTTAGGATACATAATGACACCAATTTTTCAATGGAGCTGCGTTTTCAACGTCCTCAGCAGAGGGAAATTGATTATGCTTCTGTGATGCTTAAGGCAGGGGACACAATTGATGATTCTATGGCAGCCTTTGGTGCCATAAATCTCTCTGGGGAACAGAAGAAGGCACTGAATTCTTTGAGTCTTGGTATGTTTCAAGCACATTTCCCTCTTTCAAGTTTTGATATAGAAATTGCCTGACTTCGAGAAAAAGAAATTTATGGAATTGATTCAGATGTCAAAAATATTACCTTTCTAGATGAAAAAGAACTTCCAACTCCTATTTAGACTCTTCAAAAAAATAAAAAAATCTCTCCTATTTTGACTCACAGATTAGAGAAGGGATATCTTGTCTAGACTCCCCATAGGGATAAAATCTGCCATCTTTAATAATTTTCTGCAAATTGAAATTTGGTCCTCACAACCCCCCCCCCCCCGAAACCAACCAAAAGTTCTTAACTGGAATTTTAGAAACCCTTGAAATTGAATGAGAACAATAAATGCTTAACCTAGGTGAAAATGATCAAGCTTTTATCAGAGATATTCAAGCCTCAGAGTTTTTGCTGTAATCTGGATGGTTTTTTACTTCGAGTAATCGAGATGAACCTGAGCTATAGGCTCTGTGCATGACACTTCTGTGGAAGAACTTAAGCCTAAGAATGAATGTGTATCTACTTCTCAGTTTCTAGAAGCTGTTCAAGGCATATAGAGTGGTAGCAGGAGCTAGATCTCAGTTGTTGGATGCTAGACTTTATATCAGCTCATCATTTTATTTGAATATATTCTTGAATAAATTTATGTGTATATGACCTTTGCTTAATAATGCGCCTTCCTTTGGCAGGGAACACTAGCTCTATGGTATATTGACACCTTGGCCCCCCAAAAAAATAATTAACATATTAGTTAAGTCTAAGCAAATTCGCTATCTTATTACAAGTGTATCGATTGTGCTCTGTTTTGATATAAGAAAATTTGGGAACCTTAAAATGCAGAAAAGAGAAGTCTCAGAGCAAAAATTGCTGAGTGGCACCTAAGTATGTTTCTCTTTCTCTTTTTTTTTTTTTTGACTGGTAACTTTGTATTGATAATCAGTACTTAGGTGTACTGGAAGAAATCTTATTTACAACAGAGGAAGCTGAAAGAACGAAACAAAAAAACTTCCAGAGAACTGATCCCAACTCTAGATGGACCATAAAACATATACAATTGACTCTGTCTGATTAGAGTAAACATTTGTACAGAAAAAGCAGAAAAACCAAAATACATTTAAGTGTAATCTCCTGCACATTGTTGCTCCTGTTTACAAAACATCTGTCGTTCCTCTCTCTCCATACAGTCCACCAAATGCTAGAAGGGATAATCCTCCATTGGTCTTTGTTTCTTGCTCCAAATCCAGCTTCTTCCCAACTGAAGAATATCATCAATCTTACTTGGCATTATCCATGAGATGCCTTTGAGATTGAGAAAAATCTGACACAGTTGGACAGTGACTTTACAGTGTAGGAAGAGGTGTCTTAACTGTCTCAGCATCCTTTCCACATACAGGACATATATTGTTGCACAACGAATTCCCCTTTTGCCACATTGTCAAGAGTTAAAACAGCCTCATTAGCCTAAAGCCAAGTGAAACATGCCACTTTGTGTGGCACTTTGGCATTCCAAATGTGCTTCCAAGACCACATAATAATTTGAGCTCTAGTTGGGTTTGTCAGCTTGTATCATTTTTTCACCTTATATTGCCTTTGCTATGCCCGTTCCACCATAAGAAATCCTCTCCTCTTTGTAGTCCTTGAAAGTTCTCCAAAAATTTGTACAATTTAGTCACTTTTGGAATTCCCCAATCATTTAAATGTCTTCTGAGGACCAGATCCCAGCCTTGTCGTGTCCACATTTCAGCAACTGTCTTGTGTTGATGTCGAGACAAGGCAAAAACATCAGGAGATAAGCCTTGTAAATTATCAGAACTCATCCATTTGTCTGACCAAAAGAGAGTCTTGTTGCCATTGTGTACCTTGATAGTAGATTGACTTTTAAGGAATGGCCAGGAGAGTCTGATGGATCTCCAAAGACTAACACCGTAAGGGGTATTGACTTCTTTAGTTACCCAATTGTCCAGCTCCCCATACTTGTTTTTTCTGACATTGCACCATAAAGCTTGAGTTTCCTGTGGGTGTCTCCATAGCCATTTCTCCTTGAGAGCTTTGCTCTGGTTCTTAAGATTCTTGATGCCTAATCCACCTTGTCTTTTGCTTCTGATAATATTTTTCCATTTGACCTGGTGATTTCCTTTTTTCTCCTTATTGCCTTGCCACAAAAAATTTATCTTGATTTTATTCAACCTATGAACCACTGTCTGAGGTATATGAAATAGGGACAACATGTAAGTTGGTAGAGCATCTAGGACAGAGTTTATCATAGTTAGTCTACCTCCTAGTGACAAATACTGGTGATCTCCATCTGGACAATTTCTTCTCACATTTCTCCAAACTTGGGTTCCAGATATCTATGGATCTAGGCTTTGCTCTCAAAGGCATGCCAAGATATATTAATGGCAATGCGCCCACCATTCCTGCCAGAATCTGAGAGGTACCTAAGTATTTCTGTGTCTCTTAAAGCAGAAAGTGCAAAAACGAAACATCCCTGAGCTTGAAGCAAAAATTGAGAAGGGGAAGCTCGCCTGCTCTGAGTGAAAATGCCTAACATATGTGAACATGTACTATAATAACCAGAGTTCAATCAGAACAACTACTTTCAACGTTTATTGGTAAATTTTACGTAACTCTAGTGGGTCACTTGCGCATCATTGTTTGAAGCACATGGCTACAGTCATGAGGCCATAACTCGCTTCGCATTGCTTCATTGCTTTAAACAACACCAGGATGTCTTTTCGTAACACTATTGCAAACGACTCCTATTCTGTTTTGTTCTTATCGGCTAATTACCTAAAACTTTGTCAAATTCAATGGCTCAATTGCTTCCAACAACCATGACAGGTCTGATGGTTTAAAAGAGAGATTAAAGGTGCTTTGGGGGTTATGAGGTTAAAAGCTCGGTTTCTCATTTAAAAAAATACAGAAATCTACTAAGATTCAGTTAATCTCATCATAAAATACCATATTTATGTCTTCCCCTGTAGTAAATGTGCAATGCCAATTTTTTTTCTAAAACTATTTTACTTAGTTTGGACCTAAGATGCGCGGACTCTTCACTTTCAATGCCAAACGTGTGCCGGATTCTTCAAAAATACACTATTTTTGAAGAATTTTACATGCACCCGTTGATATTTTTGAAGAGTCCGAGCAACATAGAATGGAAATAGTTGATGATCTGTTACTGCTGGTAACACTTGTTTATTCAAGCCAGCTTTTGATGCCCCTTGATCTCTGAATATGCTTCTATCAAGCGAATGCATGATGTTGGAAATTAATTTGCAGGTAACTTCCTTTTTTCTTTTAGACCTGAAGTTACCGATGTCTTGACAAATTTTGAGAACCCATCAGCATGTTGGTCAGATGATCTTAGAGGTGGAAAGCCTGTTAGACTATCTGGGATATTTGATAAACTAACTTACCAAGTGCGGAAAGCATTTTCTTTTCAATCAATGAAATATTCCTTAAGTACGGCACATTGTGCTATTAAGTCAGAAGATGGACGAGTTGCAAACATTCATTTTCTGATCGAAAGCATTGGGAAAGATGTACCTATCATATATCCAGATAACTTTGGATATGTGCGTGTAGATAAAAGTTCTCCAATTGCCTTACAAGAGCAGAAAGAAATCTTTCTGCTTCCTACTGTTCGCTTCACCAACTTCTTAGATATGGAGATTCATGTGGAACTCAATGATACAGGTAATAGCAAATTAAATCTGGTTCAAGTGTTGGTTGATGTATCTTATTACTGACATGCTTTTGTACAGGTCGGCCATCTACTAATAGTGTTGACTGCTTATGCAATGAGGCTACTATTCCCTCCGGGTCGTTTGTTAACTTATATGCAAATCCTGCTGCAATTTATTTCATTATCACCTTAACTTCATTTGGAACAAGCTGCAAACCAATCAATAGTAGTGACAGTGCGAGAAGGCTGCAGAAGCGCAAAACTAAAGTTCAGTTTTTGGATGTCGAATTAGATTTTGGCAATGGGAAGTATTTTGCATTACTAAGATTATCTCGTGGGCTAAGAGGGATATTGGAGGTAATTTTCGTACTTAGCTGCTTTATTACCTTACAGATAGGTATTAAATTTGTCTTGTCTGTGCAGGCTGCTGTTTTTACTTCTTACACCTTGGAGAATAATACCGAATTTTCCATGTTTTGCTTTCCTGCAAATCATAAGCTTGTTTCTAGGTAATCTTCGATCCTAGATGATTTGTAATTTTTTCATTTGGCTCAGTTTTGTTCTTTGCTAACTGATAATATTATATCCAGGCATCGGGGAGAAAATATTGCTACCATGGTGTCTCCAGAATTAGGATCTTATCTTCCTCCCAGATCAATAAAATCATGGTTCAGCAAGTAAATTTTTTCTACTTCAACTCGCTAGTTCTAGTGTTTTTTAGTCCATATTGTCTCTCCTTTTCCATCTATCAGCGGTTATGAACTGCAGACATAACGGTTTTTGACCCTGCATGATTCGTACTTACCATTACTAGATGCCACAAGGTGCACATCACACTCTTGGATGAGAAAGCTTCCAAAGCACCCTTGGACTTGGATGCTTTATCAGGCCTTACGGGGGTGAACCTTGAAGTGGAAGGAGAATATGGTTCCAAAACTATTACGAAGTTAGGAGTCTCTTTGAAACCATCTGTTAGCAAAGTAGTTCCACTGCAGGTTGTATCAATGTATCCAAGATATGTCATACTAAATGAGTCGGATGAAGCCATCACTGTCCGTCAATGTTTTTTGGAGGTTTGTCTTTTCTTTAGTTTATTGATGCTAGCTTTCGTTTGCTGTGTTGAACTGATAGATTTGAGGACTAAATCCATTTTTGTCTTAGGAGGATGGCACTGACGCAGTTGTTACACTCAACAGTAAACAGAGAGCAGCATTAACTTTGAGGAGTAGAAATGAGACAACAACAATGAAAAGAAACTCCTTCTTAGAGAATTTCCTCAAAAAACATGCAAAATCCCATAATGACTCATCATTTTTTGTTCAATTTCAACCAAATAAGGCCAGTTTCTCCTGGTCAGGACCAATTTGTATTGCTTCACTTGGACGATTTTTTCTTAAATTCAAGAAGTCATCTGGGTATTCTGCTCAACAATCAGATCTTGCAACTCAGCATAACTCAGATATCTGTGAATTTGCCACTGTTCATGTGATTGAAGATGGTCCGACAATTGTATTACACTTCTGTTGGCCAGCAAATATGGACCTGCCTTACCGGATTGAGAACCGGTTGGAAAATACTTCTATTACATATTATCAGAAGGTGTTGCATCTGTTTTCATTGTTTTCAATGCTTTGACCTTGCAAGCTGCAACATATCGTTATCATGCAATTAACTCTTATTGTGTTCCTTTATCTTGGTGAACCTGCAGGGTTTAACAGAGCCAGAGGTTTTGGCATCTGGAAGTAATGTTGGCTATGTCTGGGATGACCTGACACTTGACCATAAGCTTGTTGTCCAGATTGACGGTAGGTGTTGACGTCTTAAAAGCTTCACTAGAACTGATACTACAGAAGTTTAATTGCATATATTAATGATGCACACTCATTATTTTGGTACTCCCTCTGTCTCATTTTATGTGGCACCATTTGACTTGGCACGGTGTTTAAGAAAAAAAGGAAGACTTTTGAAGCTTGTGGTTTAAAATCATCCATAGATATTTGTGTGGTTGAAAATTATTTTATTAAGGGTAAAAGAAAATTTTTAAAGTTAAATTGTTTCTAATTTTAGTAATGTGACCATTCTTTCTGGGGCAGACTAAAAAGGAAAGGGCGCTATATAAAAAAATTGGATGGAGAGAGCGTCTTTTTTCAGTTGAGATTAGTCTGTCATATTTTATACGTGGATTTTTAGTAGTGTGAACTGTTTTATCCCAAAGTTTCAGTTGTTAAAAGGGAAACACTATCTATTTGCTTTTGAATTATTTGATTAGTCAATTTATAAAAGCAGTGTCTTCACAGAATTCACATTAAAAATTGAATTTCAAAGTTTTATTAAAAGATGATACAATTTTGTGAAAAGGTATGGTAATTTATCAATAACAATCAACTAATATGGCTCAGTTCCAAACTAGTTAGGGTCATCTATATATGCATCCTCGAAATTCATTCCATTCAATTTAGGCTCTTTTTGCTGAAAAGCACAAGCTTTCCAAACTAGTTAGGGTCATCTATATATGCATCCTCGAAATTCATTCCATTCAATTTAGGCTCATGTTGCTATGCTTAATAATATGTCTTTTAAGGAAAATTAGGGGGTTTCTTATTACCAGACGTTTGCTGATGTTCACACGTATCCTTACACCACCATTGAAGTCTCTAACCAGATCAAAAGAACCTTTAATGCGACTGTTGCAGAGACAACTAACTCTTAATCCTCATCAGTAAATATTGTCTATATGGACCATTTCCTTCCATAAAAATTATATCTAGGAAAATGAAGAATCAGCTCTGCTCTCTGTTGATAGGAGGTATTGTTTTTACCTTTTGTGATGCTATGTGCTTGTCTTGTTCACTTATGTATGTATTGTTTTTTTAAAAAATTGAAGAATCAGCTGTGCTCTCTGTTTGATTGGACATATTGTTTTTACCTTTTGTGATGGCAAGTACTTGTCTTGTTCACTTGTGTATGCATTTGTTTTCGGACTTAGTATGACTGTATGATCTCATTTTGAGAGTTTTTATCTTGCAGCTGTACATCTACTACGTGAAATAAATTTGGATAAAGTGCGTGAATGGAAACCATTTTACAGAATTAAGCAACAGAGAGGTTTAGGGTTTCATTTACCGCTGGAAAAGAAGCCAGCAGATCCAAAGAAAAATTGGTATGGGCAATTAACTGGCATGGAGATCCTTAAGCTAGGTTATGAAGTATATGCAGAGGGCTTGACTAGGGTTCTGAGAATTTGTGAGTTTTCTGATAAACGAAGAGGGGCCACTTCATTCCATTCCTGCACAAAGATGCAGCTAAGAATCTCCTGTTTTGCAATTCAATTACTGGAACGTCTGAAGCAAGTAAGTTTCTGATTTTTATTCCTTTTGCTATCATTGTGTCCTTAAGCATCTTTCATGTAGCTGTTTTATTATTTGAAACTAACAGTTTCAACATGCTTGAATGAATTGATTTTCTCTGAATATAAGTAGTACCAAGTTGGCTAATCTTGAACTAGTTATACGACGAAAATAGTTGCTCCCTTCTACTGGAAATTTCCCTTGAGAATGAGTCATCTGCATAGACATCCAGCCTGACTTTCTTGTTGAGGAGGCTCTGCACTTTTAGGAAATGGAAATTAGTAACATCGCAGTCGTAGTTATTTGTCTTCTGCTTCTTGAGATCTGTCTTATTCATTTTCTTTCCAGTGATAAAATGTAATGGTGTATCATCTTCCTTGAAACGGCCAACCCAACCCAACCCAACCCTAGTAGGGTTGCGAGCTAGCTCTTCTTTTTGTATATGATTTTTTTTTCTTTCTAATCTAAATTCAAACATAAAATTTTGTCAGTTTATTAAGTTTTTAACATGTCTAACAAAATTATATGAAAGAACATACAATTACAATCACAATATGCATTATACATATGATTAGAGGTGCTTTCAATTACAATCTGACATTGACTTTAGGTATCAATCTGACATCTGAAATGTATAATATCAAGAAATGAGAAGATAATATGCCAAATCATGATCATGAATTCGAGTCATCCTACGACTAAACAAAAATAATAATCTTTTTTGATAAATATATAAGTAAAAAAATTTTGAGAAAACAGACTTGTGAACTAAAGAACAATTACAAGTTTAGTTATTTTGGTTCAAATTAAAAAATATTTTTGGCCCATGCACCAACCCTGGCCCAGCCTCGTTCAAGCCTCAAGGGCCAAGGGCTTAGTTGATCCAGGCTTATAAATCCTAATTCTAAATGGGCTTGAAAAATCATATTCCAACCGTACTCCAATAACGGGTGGAATTGGCCGGCTCCATGGGGCGAAGCCCATTTTGACGGCTCTACCAATAACATGTGGCATTTATTTGCAGCCTGATTAATTTTGCTCAATTGCTGAAAAGATACTCCCTCAATTCCAAAATAGTTGTCATGTTTCACTTCTAAAGAGTCAATTTGACTAATTTTCAAAGCTAAATTAGATTAGATTAATTCGATATTTTAAAATTAAAATTTAGATATTCAAAAACCATATGAATAGTACTACAAATTGCAATATTCCTTATATCAATATGATGGAAAAATACATCTTCAAATGTTGGTCAAAGTTCGTATTGTTTGAGTCTTGAAAAGGAAATTGTGACAAGTATTTTGGAACAAAGGGAGTAGCTAGCTCATTTACCTGTTGTTCATATTCGTCTTTCAACCTACTGAAGGATGCAGTTGACAAGGATAATAGCAGCGCATTGATCTATAATCCAATCATTATGGCAAGACTGAATAGGATAGACTTTGATGCCATTTTTGCTGAAAAGCACAAGCTCAACCATCTCAGGGTCCAGGTAATCTTCTTTCTGGTGCTTTATGTTCATTTCTGTGGTCATTGTCATCTGCCCCGAGTCTGGTTCTAATGACTTGGTGGTATTCTTAACCTCATACTGCTAATGTCTCTGTACAATGCAGTCACTGAATGTGGAGCCTAAGTGGGTTGGAGCTCCTTTTGCATCAATGCTTCGGAGGCACCAAATAGAAACTATTGACACAAATGACCGTGTTCTCCGCGTTGGACTTGTTCTAGCTTCATCAAGTTCTAGTGTCAAACATGTCCAACACTTATCAATTGTTCTTCAGGTAATACTGTGCTGTACATAAATACTGCATGAATCTCTTCAGTGGAACTATCATAGTTTTGTACAAGTTCCAACTGTTTTGGCAGGGACATGTAAATGCATTTAACATAATGTTCCAAGATCTATAGGGAATTGACGTGTGACTGGCTCATTGTCATATTCTTTCCTCTACTTACATATCCTATTTGTTGCTTTTTCTTTGCAGCCCCTTGATTTCAATCTCGATGAAGAGACATTAATGAGAATTGTTCCTTTCTGGAGAACATCCCTCAGCGATACAAATACTCCAAGTCAGAAGTATTATATTGATCATTTTGAAATCCATCCTGTTAAGGTGTCTACAGAGAACTTTGGTTTCACTATGCTCCCCTCCCCAGAGAAGTTGTTTTTACGCAGAAGAGGAAAATCAAATCATAGAATTAACTCACCCTTTTTTCCTGTTAATGTTGCTGAAGGTTGTGGCAAGCTTTCTTCCAGGGGAATCTTATGCTAACTATAGCTCCACGCAGGAGACACTAAGATCTTTACTTCATAGTGTTATAAAGGTCTGATACATAATACTTCCTCACGACGTTGAAGTTCAGACTTGATTGGTTAAATAAATTTGAATTCTTGAAACTTGTGATAGTTGTAAACAACTTTTAGAATGATGTCAACTTGTTCTGGGATAGAAGAGTATAATGTCAATTGAGGAGGAAATGTTCAAATACTGTACAGTTCTTCACCTACTATTTGAGCAAAGGTTTGTTCTTGATTTTACCTGTGGTGTAACGTTCTGTCTCCGATATCTGCATTTTTAGATACCTCCCATCAAAAATATGACTGTAGAGCTCAATGGCATCCTTGTAACTCATGCATTGGTCACTTTGCGGGAGTTGTCAATTAAATGTGCCCAACATTATTCCTGGTAAGCCTATGGTTACTTATATGGCTTATGTTCTCAATAATTATTGTTCAATAGTTGCTGAAAATTGCCATTGACTTTAGGTATGCAATGAGAGCAGTCTACATTGCAAAGGGAAGTCCCTTGCTGCCACCGGCTTTTGCTTCTATATTTGATGACTTAGCTTCATCATCTCTCGATGTTTTCTTTGATCCTTCTACTGGTCATCTTAACCTTCCTGGCCTCACCATTGGTATGCCCGTGAAAACTATGAAATCCTTGGCTTACTGCTTGGTGCATCCATGTTTAGACTTTAGATGATTATTGCTCAGTACACGACCTGTGCTTCTGTGGACAAGCATTTGTGTGGCTAATCTCCTTTGATGCACTGGTGCTTTTATGGTCTGTTGTTGCAGCCCATATTGAACTTTCCTGTGAATCAGAATATCAGGAAACAATTACTTCTTATCGAATTTAGGAAAGACTGTTTTAATGGGGACTGATAGAATAGGAATAGGAATAACAATAGTATATAGAATCCTACTTGGAAAGGAGTCTGATATAGTATCTATAAATAGGGTCCCAATGTAATAATGTAGAGACACAATTCAATAATATTCTTCTCCAATATTTTTCACATGGTATCAAAGCTTGGTTGTCTATCAAGAATTACAGGAAAATATGAGCAAGATGGTGTGTTTAAATGGGAGTAACTACAACATAAGGAAAAGTAAGATGAAAGATCTATGGTTTGCTAAGAAGATGCATCTTCCCGCTTTCATTGCTCATAAACCTTAGAATGTGACCGATGAGAATTTGGATTTCGAGCACCAACAACTATGTGGATTTATAGCCCATGGCCTAATCTTATTCTTTTATGGTTTTCAATCCTATTTGGAGAAGGATTGGAATACTAGTCCTATTATAACCCTATTTGGAGTTGGTTTTGGCTTTAGGAGAAGCACCAATCATTATATATAAATTGGACAACTTTTGATAGAGTTCATTATTATAGTCTTTGAGAGACATTAGCACATAAGAGAGATTTTTTAGAGAGCTTTCAACAAGAGAGAATTTAAGATATATGCATTGTTCCTATTTACTTTTGTTGGTGTAGATATTGCTTCTCCTTGCTTGACAATTGTTGTGTTAGACATTTAGGATCATATTTATAACTTTTTTATTGTTATAGTAGAGCAATTTGAATCTCAGAGATCCTGTGGTTGTTACCTTCGATTTGAAGGATTTTTTCACGTTAAATGTGGTATTCTTTATTTTTTTTAATTTTTGAGTTTGCTTTCTTTCATCGTAACAAGTGGTATTAGAGCTTCTATGGTCATGGTAGAAAATCAAAGAGTTTCCGCTGCCAGCGGGCAACTATGAACCATATATGCGCCTCGTCTAGCCAATGATTATGTTAGCAAAAAAGTTAGGTTACCGTGTATCTTTTTATCGACTATTTTCTCATATTTAATTTGCGTAGTACATGCATTTTTTGGTGACTACTTTCTCATATTTGATTTGTGTAACACCGTGCCATCTTTCCAGTGACTACTTTCTCATATTCAATTTCTGTAGCACCGTGCCATCTTTCCAATGACTACTTTCTTATTTGTTTTGGGTCGTGCTATCATTCCGACCCTATCCACACAATTTCTCCTTTCTAGTAGAGTTGTGCTGTCAATGTGATCCTACCTATATAATTTTTATTTTCCCACTGGGTCGTGTCATCATTCCGATCCTACCCATATAATTCTCTTTCTCGGTAGGGTCGTGTGTTCATTCTGATCCTACCCATATAATTTTATTTCTCAATTCATGACCACTTTCAGACATCAAATCTAATAATCATCGCATGAGCAAGTTCCAACCAGTTTTAAAGTGACTTTCTTGGAGCAATTTCGAGATAATCCATATTGTCATTCTCCATTGACCTTTTAATCAGCTGAACATTAAGAATGCTTTTCTACGTGATGATCTCGAGGAAGAAATCTATATGGAGCAACCAACTGATTTTGTTGCTCAGGGGGAGTCTGGTAGCCTTGTATATCGATTGTATAAGTCACTCTATCAAGGCAAGATTGGGAATTACTAGCTCTGCCCATCTTCTTGTGCGCCTATTATGTAGAAAGTTCTTCAAATTAATGTTTAATGAGATAATTTGTAACTTAATCCAACCTGATAACTAGAACGTATTTAAATCAGGGAGAGCTTTCAAACCATAAAACAGCTCGAACATTTGAATTCCAGTGTGAACAGATTATAGGATGTCAGGACTTCTATACAGTACTTTATGCCCAACTCTCATGAGAGTAATGATAGCATCTGCTTTTCTGGTTCAATTTGCTTTATAATGAAGAATTAGCATGACAATCTTTGCAGCAGGTCTCTTGGAATTTACTGGCAAGTATGACTTTACTCATTTATTTACATATGTTGCCTTATCAAAGTCTCTGCTTACCTTTTGGATGAAGGTACTTTCAAACTCATCCGTAAGTGTATTAATGATAAAGGGATTTCTGGAACAAAAAGGTACTTCGGTGATCTAGGGAAAACTGTAAGTTACATATTTTAGTTAATTTTCTTTCCATGGTTGATTTGCAATAGTCAATGACACTGCAGAGGCTGTTTCTTATGCAGTTAAAGTCAGCAGGATCAAACATCCTGTTTGCTGCTGTCACTGAAATATCAGACTCAGTTCTGAAAGGAGCAGAAGCTAGTGGTTTAAATGGAGTGGTAAGAACATCTAATCTTAATAACATTCCTGTAACTACTAGGTCCCAACTTGAAAAGTTCAATTAACCTTGATCTAGTGCTGAGTTAGGCACTATATCAGTTGTAATTTGCTCCGTCATCCAAATCATGTGTTCTTTCCAGGTGAATGGTTTTCATCAAGGAATTCTTAAATTGGCAATGGAACCTACGCTACTGGGGAATGCTTTCATGGAAGGTGGCCCTGATCGAAAAATTAGGCTTGATCGAAGTCCTGGGGTTGATGAGGTACGAAGCTTTTCACGGTGGTGATTGCTTATCCATTTCAACTTCTTTCTGTAGAGATAACAGATGCTGGTGGATGGAAATTTCTGTTGTTTGAGTGGGATAAATCAGCGCTCCATTTTATGTGCCATCCGGAAATATCGGACAGTTTGGTCAAGACTCAGCTGAGATGGTACTGTTGATTGGCATAACTGGCATGGTTTTGGTGCCAGCCGAGCCAGCTTTAACTCATTCCAACTGGCCACTCACCCTGGATCTTCATGACTCATCTATCTTGTAAAAGGGGAAGAGGATGATTTTTATCATGGAAGAAATCAGTTTATACGACATTGAATAGCTGCACTTCAAACTGCATAACACCTGTATAATGTGAACCAAATAACTGTTGATGGAGTAAAAATTATCAGCTATATACTACATGGCATTAACTTCAGGTGCAACGACTCATGGTTTCTATAGGCCTAAAAGTTGTAATATGACCTGCAGAAATCTAATTAGATCAACTATAATCTAATGCTTATCAAAGAAAATGGCCTACAGGGGTCCAAATTCCTTAAAATGAAAGAATCTGGCTAGATGGCTCTGAAGATCTTGGAAATTTTAAAGATAGTTGTTGAGGAAGCATCTGGTTTCTATCTGAGGATCTGTTGTCCAGCTAATTGAATGAATATCTTTCGCTAATTCTGTTACATATCTGCTGCTATTGTTCTTGTTGCCAGTGTGACAGTTTAATTGGTGCTCTCTCTCCTGTTGTTTTCGGGGGTTATACAAACATCTAATGCTGAATATTCCAATACGTTGCAGTTACTGTCATCTCAGTGTGTGTTTGTGAGGTTATAGTTATTCTAGCATATTAGAGCATCAAATTTTGTGACCCTTTTGTTTGTGATGCAGCTATACATTGAAGGATATCTGCAAGCGATGTTAGATACATTGTATAAGCAAGAATACCTGAGAGTCAGAGTCATTGACAACCAGGTAACTAAACTATGTTCTCAGTAGTGTGCTCGCGGTTTTCCCTTTTCAAAAATATGTTACAGTTGAAAACTTGGAGCATTGCTTCTTATTTACGTATAAATATGCCATGGCTGAAAACTTCTAGCACTGTAGTTACCTTCTTCATGCCACTGAATTTTTTTGTCAGAACTGTAGTGAAATTATCAATACACTAATGCATCTAGCTTGCTTAGCTCTAATTTTTGTTTCGTTGCAAATTAAATGCACATGTAGTGATGCCAATCTCAAAGTGCAACATAAATTGCAAATGGCTTTTATATTTTTATATTGTGAAGGTTATCCTCAAGAACCTACCACCAAACAGTTATCTTATAGAGGAGATTGTGGAACGTGTGAATGGGTTTCTTGTTAGCAAAGCATTGTTGAAAGGAGATACTTCAACAGCTTCTCACTCCTTGCGTCACATCAGGGGGGAACGTGTGAGTATTACTTTTTTTCCCTTTCATTCTTCTATGATCAGATAATTGTAGACTAAATGATTTTTGTGATCAACATGTGAACTTTCCTGAATCGGATTTCATCACTTCAGTGTCAGTATTTACTAGCTTTGATAGTATGATGATATTGCACTGTTATTGGCGTGCTCCATTACTGATCAGTCATTCCAATTTACAGGCATTCTTTGCATTAAGCATATTCTACTAGGTCAATTGAGGAATTTTGTCCTCATCGCTATATTCTCATCTTCAAGTTCTTTTTCTCCGTATGCCCCAAAGCAAGATGACTCCTCCTTCAATTCTCTTGGTTTGACACTGCTATTAATGTTTATTGTTTTAGGAATGGAGAGTAGTACCAACAGTGCTGACCTTGTTTGAACACCTTTTTGTGAGTTTTGCAATTCGGATGCTACGGAAGCAAGCTAGTAAAGCAGTGGGGAAAATGAATTGGAAGCAGAAAGTTGAAGCTGATGATGAGAAAGCCATTGTACCTGTATCTGGCCAAAAGCTCAACTTTATTTTGAAATGGGGAATTGGAAGGTTTGTTCTATCAGGCATTCTAGCGTATGTCGATGGACGATTATGTCGCTACATATCTAATCCTATAGCTAGAAGGATTGTTAGTGGCTTCCTATTAAGTTTCCTGGAGAGAAATGATGAATAACACCTTTTCTTTTCCTTGAAGCTATGTCGAGTAAAAATAAATTAGCAAGTGCATTTTATTAGTGTGAAGAGGATAAAAATAAGCTTTGACAGCAGTTGAGCTAAACTAATTGGCTTCCTACGTGTTACCTGGTCAAAATTGAATAAAGTCAATGTCTACGTGCTTACTATATTCGTAATATTTTTAACTAGATAAAAGTTATACTAAAAGAGAACCGACTATATATATGAGCCCATAGACGTAAGATGACGAAAATAAAACTAGTGAAGCAGCACACTGTTTACACCAATTTGCATTCTACTTTTAAAGTTTCAATAGATTGGTACCCCACCTTCGGATAAGCATTACATTTTTTATTATATAAAATATTGTGCTGACACTTTTATCTTCTATTCGATAAGTTAAATGTTTTATAGTCCACTCTTCTTATGTTTTGTTTATCAATTGAGCGACAGGCTCATTAATTTAGGATATATCTGGAGTTGCTATCACTTATATGTTATTCTCATGGACATGTTATTTTATAAAATTAATATATAAATATACTTTGATAGTTAATAAGCTATGAAAAGATATACTATATGAGACCGGAAAAAGTAATACATTTTGGTACTATTTAATTAAAAAAGAACCACTTGCTTAAAATAAAAACCCGAGAGAAGAAGACAATATACCCACAGAAAGTTTGGATGAAGAATGTGCTATTTATAGATTTAGTCCCAACTCAAATTCTTCAACTTTTCTATTATGTCTTTCGCAATATCCAAAGAGAAAATACCCAGTGACCATCAAGATAGTGTAGAAGCAGAGAGTGGAAGCAGAGTAATAAGTAGCCAGCTCTATTTGAAGTCGTCATCCCATGAAAATCTTGACAAAAATGTTGTCCTGAGGAGACTTCGTTACCACAAATGCTTGCTAAAGGTTCGTGGAAACTTGAAGACTTTATTGGACAGTTATTCGACAAGGGATTATTATGAACACAAGTGGCTTGAACAGGGCGACGTTTTCTGCTCCCCTTAAAACCAGACATCCTCAACTCTTCGTATTTTAGGCGGAGTCAGAATTTGAAGCTTATAGGTTTTGAATTTGAGGACATGGACTACTGGTTGGTTTCTGTTGAATTCACGTGTTATATACTTGATACTACCTCTGCTTTGTGTCTGAATTATGCCTTGAAGACCAGGATCAGGAATTTGAAGTTAGCACTGTGTTACACCTTGTACTTTTGAATTTATGAATTCAAAATTTAGTTTTTGTTGAAATTTTAATGTATATATTTTTGCTCTACACAGAAAATACTACTCCGCCCATTCACTTTTACTAGTCATAATTTTACTTATCGAGGTCAAATTATATGAAATTTAACGATGTGATTTTTTATCATATTAATATGAGAAGGATTACAACTTATAACATTTTTTGTATAGTTTTCAACTATCTAAATTTTATATTTTAAATATTAAATTTAACTACTTCAATTGTGAAACAGTAACAAGGAAAAGTGAACGAATGAAAAGGGAGTACTAAAAATATGGCTTCCTTAGGTCTCTGCTTGGAGAAATAGTCAGTTCTTTATGCTTCATGAAAACATGATATTTCCATCAAGACAAAGATCAATTCACCTATACTAAATCAAAAAGGAGCATTCCAATATATAACAATTATAAAATGGTTTCACGTGGCCTATTTTAGATTGAGAAATTGCCTATTGCAATTTGTAAATGGTAACCTTAGCTAGAGCCTAGCTATTCGATCTCTATTAATATTTAACAAGAGAAACAGCTGAAATAATTAATTTGATTTAATTATTCACTGGTTATAGAAACCTATGATTTGTTTGTAGAAATCAATGAAGAGCTGTATATTTCGCATATTGCTCCTTTTTCCTTATTTTTTTTTTCCTTTTGTGGTTACACTAGCCTATTTTTCCGTTCATAGATATATATCAAAATTTATGAATTTGAATTATAACTTATACTTAAATAGAGATGGAAATAGAATAGGGTATGTGTGCATTTTCCATAAAATCCGCAATCTGTTTAAATAAAACTAGTGGCGCAGCCCACTGTTTCCATTATTATTATTGGCATTTTCTTCCTTTCCCTTTCAACTTCTAAAGTTTTAAGTTGGTACCCCACCCTCTTCCATGTGAGAATAACCATTGCAGTTTTTTTTTTTTTATATTCGAGCTTGACTGTATTCTGATTCGTGTTGTGGAAATTCCATTTGGAAAGGATTTTTTTTTATTTTCAAGGCTCAAGTCTGAGACTTCTGATTAAGAGAGGAGCAGTTCTATCTGCTGCATCTTTTGATGGTTATTGCTTACACTTTATTCGTTACTCGATAAGTTGAATATAGTCCACTCTTCCAGTGTTATTTTTATCAATTGACAGACACATTTAGGATAAAATTGAGAGTCGCTATTACTTATATACTAAGTATCTACTATTATATTATTAACTTATTCAGCCAAAAGAATGAAGAAAACCACTAGCTTAAAATAAAACCGGAGGAACCCAGCAGAATATGCGTTAGTATAGAGAAGAAGACGCCAATATAGTATACCCACAGAAATATTTGCATCTAGTATGCTATTTATAGATTTAACCCCAACTCACAATTCTTCCACTTGTCTATACATTGCTATTCCAATAAACTAAATGGCATTCATCATATCCAAAGAGCAAAAACCTGAGTCTCAAGATAATGAGAATGGAAGCTCAGTAATAAGTAGCCAGCTCCATTTGAAGTCGTCGTCTCAAGAAAATCTTGACAAAAATGTTGTGCTGAGGAGACTTCGTCACCATAAGTACTTGCAAAAGGTTAAGACTCTATTGAACACTAATTCTTCCACGAGGAATTATGATTATGAGCACAAATGCTTAGAACAGGGAGACGTGTTCTGCTCCCCCTAGCATCTTTTAATTTGTTAAACAACCCTCAAATATGCTTACCTCTCTCTCTCTATCTTAATATTCTTGGATTTAAACTTAATGGCCTCAATTTTAACACCCAATATATTGCACTCTTATGTTTTATGTCGAAAATATTAATATCAGTTGAATTCTGTAAATATGACTTGCTGGACCTCTGCTTGGAGACTATTTATGTGAGATACTCCTTTTATTCATTTTTGACTTGTCACTGTTTTGTTTTTCAACATTAACTTGATTGAACGTCAAAGTTAAATTAAAGTAATTAAATTTAATATTTGAAATTTAAAATTTAGATGGTTAAAAACTATATGAAAGATGTTATAAGTTGCAATCCTTCTCATATTATCATTATGATAAAAAAATACTATCTTAAAATATTGATCAAAATTCATATAATTTAAGCTCGATAAATGAAATAATGACAGATAAAAATGAACGAAAAGAGTAAATTTGTCAGAGCGATGAGATACAGTGACTTATATATCCCATCAAATTATTTTACATGAAGAAAATTATATCACAGTGCAAAACACTAAACGCTAGTCCGGGACAATTATATAATAATTATAGTGTAGACTCTAGAACAGCACAGATTATATCACAAGTGTAAAGTGAAACAAGAAAGTCACAGGAAGATTTCGACTTTCCTTATAAATAGGTGACCAATTTTTAGACCCTTATCAATTGATCCTAATTAATTCATGAATAGACACGAAAATCTAACATTAATATTTTAGGTAAACTATATAGCTAAAAAATGTTTATATTGTACGCACTAGATTTTTAACTAATGCAACTTGGCACTTGTCTTGTGGAAACGACACCTACTCCATTGACATCTTTTAATTTAGTGAAGTTGGAAATTTTTCATTTGTCTATTGGACATGTAACAACTTTTCAAAATTACAGCACTAAATATACATCTGTTGGGAATAAGAATTATTTGATTAGATTAAGACAAATCAAAAGCTAAGTACACGACAAATCTGGAAGGTCGAGATTTGCGACCCGTGTTAATAATTATTTATTTGTCTACAGAATCGGGTCAGTTGATTTTATGATCCATTATGAAGAAATAAAAAATTATATTTGATCTACCAATATTAGATCTGTTTATATAAAAGACATGACAGTTGTTTTTTAAAATTTAAATTATAAGGGTTTAATTGAAACTTTTAGCATATAAAATTTTAAAAATGCGTGAGTGAGTCCCACATTATTTAATTTCAAAAATGACAAACATTCTGGTGCTCGCTCACTTCTCCTCCACCTTATTATAGTGTTTCGGTTAACCTACATCTAATTCTTGTTCCTACTATAAAAGAATGACATTTATTGTATCAATCAATAAATTCAAAATTTTCATAAGTACAAATATATTTTTTTATTTTATTTGCATTTAACTTGTTGATTTTAAAATTCTAGATCCGTGATCAATTTGTCTCGTGTCATCATGGAGAATATAAAAACAATAACGATGCCAAAAAGAAAGGAAGATGACCAAGTGGCTATTCTCAGTTTGGTGTTTTACATGCCCTTGTTTTATATGTGGATTTTGGTGCATATTTGGGTTAGGTCCATTTCTACGCTAAAAAGCTATATGTACTTGGGTATCATATATTAGTTTTTTTAGGAGATTTTCTTAAAAGAGCAAAAATTTGAAATATATTAAGGCAAAAATAATTATAATTTGCTAAAATTACTATTTGTATTCGCATATTACAGGAGAGAGGTGAGCGAGATAGAGAGAGGCGAGAGAGGCAAAGAGTGGATAGAGGCGAATTGTATATATATACATATATATCTGTTGAATAAAATATGTATATTTGTCAAAATAATTGTATATATGCAACTGGCATACATATGTATATCTGACAAGAAATTGCAGAGAGGAGGAGAGAGGCGAGAAAGAGGAAGAGAGGAGAGTGAAAATAGCATAAAACCCTAACTATAACTATAAATTATAATTTTTTCAAACTATAGTGGTATAATGTAAATCCATACCATATATTTGCTTAGTTACGTAATTTATCTTTTTTGTAATTATTTTTTCGTCCCTTTTCTTGAAGCTTTCATCTTTTTGCTCTTTTGGTGATTCGAACTTATGAGTTTTGGATTAAAGTGAAGGGTATATACCATCCAAAATCCTGAACAACTCCCTCCTGACTAATATGTAATACTCCCCCTCCTTTTTCTTTTTGTTGGTTGTGCTAAAAATAATTTTTATTTTTATTTATCACTTTTAATATATTAAAGAATATATTTTTTATGTCTTTCAATATTAATTCAATTTTTAGAATTATTTTTCAAGACTTATATTATAGTAAACCGTTGATATTGATTATTAGTATTTAAAACACATATAGAATTCTGAACAAATAAAAATAAACGAAATAATCATTTTACAAGCTTCTTAAATTGAGATTTAGTCATAGCACGACAAAGTAGACCAAGTCAACACCTTATCTATGCCAACTTTTATCTAACGTTAGTTTGCTTATTTCTTTCAATAAACGACGTTTTTGGTCCACTTCAAAATTTTCATAGTGATGGAGTTTCATTTATTTTATCGAAAATACTTTATAATCCTTACAGTAATATTTATCGGGTTATCTTGTTCATAAATTAAATGAAAATATTCCTTTTACATTTTATTGAACTGAAGTTTGACTAATAATTTTTTTATTTTTTTTTTAGTTGTGCACTTGTGCTTTCTGTAGCTGTCAATATTCTTGCATGGTGTCTCTGACTTTTCCACTTCTAATTTTTGGCAAAAAGTTTTCATGCATTGACTTGACATTTTGCATTGAATGCTTAAATCTAAGTTCATGCATAAATTCCAAAATCAGATT
>DF358403.1:0-10788 GCA_000787875.1 Solanum virginianum
AATATAGACTTCATGGAGTTCCAGATATTTCTCAAAGAGGTCCCAAAGATTTGAAGNTGGATGATTGGGTTTTGTGCAGGATACAGATAAAACTGTGTTCACCCAAAGAAAGAGAAGTTTTACAATAGAATGGAGACATAGCCTTAGTGCACTGCAAAACTGATTTTCAGAATGCTGTCTTGACGAAGGCTCTACCTAGAGCAAGGTTTGAGTTTCTCAGAAAAAGACTTGGTGTTGCTGCTCTTGAGTCAAGGAGGAGTGTTGAAAGTAGTGCCTCAAAAGCTAGAGATTAGTTGTATCTCAAAATACAACTTAAAAGTAGGATTAAGTTGAATAAATCTGCTTGCAGTGTTGTGCAGAATCTGATTAGGTTTCTATTTTTTAGGCTTTAGTTATTAGAGATAATCATAGTTCCTATTTTTTAGGCCTTGGAGATAATCATAGCTTATATTACTCCTTATCTTTAGCTTTTCCAGTTATTTTCTTTTTGTATTTATATGGCAGTCTATTCTGATAATGAAATACACTCAACATCTGCTTTTCCTTCTTCATATCTGTTTTATTCTCTCCAACACTCACTTTGATCGTCCTTAACAGCATACCTACCTATTGCTTGTCTCTCTTTCCAATGCCCAAAACAGTCTTGAAGCAACTTAATAGCTTCAGGAGGAAATTCCTATGGGAAGGCAACAGTCCAACCCATAAATTTCCACTTGTAAAATGGGACAAAGTTACCGAACCAAAATACCAAGGTGGGTTGGGTGTAAGAAATCTCAAACTCCATAGCAAAAAGCATGCTAATGAAATGCTTGTGGAGATATGGCCAGAATGAAGCAGGACTCTGGAAGGAGATAATAGATGCCAAGTATGGAGTCATTAGTAAATGGTGCTCAAAACAGGGACACTCATGGGGTGGGCCTCTGGAAACACATCAGTAGCTATCCGGAGGAGTTCATTCAGATGGTATCCTCCCAAGTCAAATTCTGGAAGGACAGATGGTTGGGCAGCACTACTTTACACGTCTCTTACCCTCGACTCTACCAAATTGCCAGCAACCAAGACTCTTTTGTCAGCCAATACAGAGACAACAATGTATTTTGCCCTCAATTCAGAAGAAACCTTCAAGACTGGGAAATTAATGATCTCCTCAAACTCCTAGCCACTTTA
This sequence comes from Solanum virginianum, assembly GCA_000787875.1. Taxonomy (NCBI): domain Eukaryota; kingdom Viridiplantae; phylum Streptophyta; class Magnoliopsida; order Solanales; family Solanaceae; genus Solanum; species Solanum virginianum. Next base: position 1,168 of record DF358403.1, read on the forward strand.
GCAGAATATAGAAGTGGAGGGTTACATACAAAAAAATGATATTGTGCAACTCCAAGGAGGGGAAATACACGGTCAAAGACAATTACTGTCTCATGAGCTCTCAAACTGGATTGCTGGACAACTGGCCATGGAAGCATGTTTGGAAAATTAGGATTCCTCCTAAAGTAACATGCTTCACATGGCTTGCTCTCAATGATGCTGTGCTTAATCATGATAAACTTTGTAAAAAGAAAATACTTCTAATTACTAGATGCCTTTTGTGCTATCAGTCATCCGAAAATGTCAACCACCTTTTGCACTGCCCTTTTGTAGTAGACATCAGGAACTGCTTCCTCGATATATTTGGTCTACATTGGGTCTTTCCTAGGAACATCAAGGAAGCCTACTCTAGACAGATTTTATGGGAAGTTGATAAAACCATTAAGAAGGTCTGGAGACTAATTTCAGCAGTAATTTTTTGGTGCGTCTGGAATGAAAGAAATCACAGATGTTTTGATGGGATCTCAACCCCAAGCCAAACTCTAAAAGTTAGATGCCTAATCAATCTGTTTAGTTAGAACTTTTTGTCTCCAGTTAATAGTGTTGACTTCTTTTTGGATTTTGTTAGCTCTTTGATCATAGCTTAACACTCTTGTAAGGGATTTAACTCTATTTCTTTGTACACTTTTGCCTTTAGCAAAAATCTGATGCACTTTAATGGAATCCCTTCATCAAAACAAAAAAAGAATTAAATTTTCGCTAAATAAAGATCACAAACGTTGCCTCAACTTCATTCTATTTCGAAAAAGTTGCAGCAGAAGCACACAAAATCGATGGTCACATAATATAAAAAATATTCTGACAGCATGCAACAGGAAGTGGCAAACAAATTATGCACTGTTAAGGAGACATTTGGAGTGAGAAGCAGAATGGTGTTACCTAATCCAAAGTGTATAGGTTATGCAAGAAAGGGAGGTTGATATATTCACAAACCAATTTACATCTCCAGGAGGGCTAGTGGTGAGCATTATGAAAGGTCAAGCTGTGTATTTTTACCATGAAATTGTATTATAATGCCTTGAAAAATATTGATGAGGGAATTCATTGTGGCCTGATTGTTAGGAAAAATGGCTGAGATAAGCTTCTTGCTTTGGTTGCCTGGGAAGCAACTGGTGGAGCCCTTCCAAATGTTAAGATATGAATTGAGTTTCTGCCAATAACTGTTTATTTTCGTAAGAGGTTGAAGAGTCTGAACAAGATTTTCCACTGCAAGTGGCTCACTAAATTGGCAGCAATTGTGCTTGTTTACAATAATTCATGCAATTGTCAGTTGACAATTTCCTTGTTTTGTAAATAGTTGGAGTATTGGGGTGATGAGAAATATTGGACAATCATCCACTTACTTTGGTTTGCTTGGTTAGAAAGAAAGAGAAGAAAGTTCATAATATTACATATTAGGCTGTATCTGATCCATACTTTTGGTGTTCGAAGAAGTTGCTGCCTTGTCATGATTAATGGGTGTGACTTCACTGTTGTATAGATCATAGTAGTTTACTTTTTCAATAAAGACATCTTTCATTTTTTGACATTTTAACAGGAAGATCAGCACGGACTTTGGACCCTCAGCAATCATAGGGCTCACTTTAAGAAAGTCGAGAAAAATATTTAGATACCTCATTGAGGATTGTTAATGTAGTCTCAGGTTTCAATGCCTTAATGCGGAGACCCTCTTCAACCCAAGAACGAAAGCCACCTTGGACCAAATATGGTCTCTGTAACATTAAATACGAAAACTGTTATCAACCAAATGGAGCATGTTTTGGAATCTGAGAAGGATATATAAGATCACAATCTTATAAACACATAATGTGTATCAGTACAACAACCACTTGAGAAACAAGTTTTGCGCATCTATATGCGAAGTCCTAATGTTTCATAAGTAACTGTAAAATCAGCAAGGCATGAAAGATTACTATCCTATTTATCGGTCTATTGTCATCACAAATTGATTATCATTTTATTAGCAATAACCAAGTAACACTGATCAGATCAGTCACAACTACTGAAAGAAAGGAGAGAAATGACATACCAGAAGATTTTTATAGGATTAAAATGAATTAGCATGGTGCTCAAAAGGAGTATAGTCGTATACATGGATCTGATGATTTCCAATGTTAAAGTAGCCCAATCCCCGGATTTATTTCTAACTGATTAGGTTTCTATAAAGTACCAGAGGTAAAATGTGTAGACCATATAGTTGCCTCTTTCTTCACATTATTCTTATTAATGACTTCTGCCACCTGTAATTTCATGACAAGTACCAAGGGAGATCGACATGAAGCAAATACACTTGCCTTGATTCCAAGTCTCCGGAGTGACCTTGCAATGCCCTTGGAACAGTTACCATTAGCATCCATAACTATAACCTGAGACCTGTCCTATAGGTTGACAGGTGGAAGTATCAATCAAAATACAAAAAAGTTATCAAAGGTCAATGGGCAAGGTAAGCATAAGAATATTTTACCACCAACAGACTCTTTACATGTTCTAAGAATGAAAACAAGAGCATGATTTAATATGCGCAGGTTACTTCAAGAGAAAATAAAGCTGGCACAAGCCAATTGGCTCTTTTGCTCCTCATGTCGTGGCATAAATTAAAGGACATAGAGAACATGGGAAGATGAACAACATTTTTTTCAGGAGTTAAATTTTTGAATTTGAACAAATACAAAGACAGTTGTGTAAAAAAACGCAACAATGGAGATATATCTATTTACTTGAACAATCTTCAAGTTCCTAATGACAGCAGCTAGCAGGTAGTCATCAAGTTCTCTTCCACTCCTGAATAACTTCCTTACAGATCCATCAATCTGAAAATTATTTTAGCAATATACAGAAGGAAAAAGAGGGCTATTAATTGAAAGACGGACTTGTGAAATTAGAAAGCTCAATCCTGCCAAAAGAAATTAATATCCAACCCTTGAACTTGATCGACCGACCTCAGGTAGTGTTACATTGGCAAAACGAAACCGAGCAGTGAGTCGAAGATCAGGAATGCCTTCTTTCTCTCTGAGATCCTTCAGAAAAGCATAGAGGAAGAAAATTTAAGACACTCGCTCATGTTTGTCTAAGGTTGTTTAAAAGATATTCTCCATGTACACATGTATCCAATCAAAGCATTATTTACTGAGATAAATGGAATGGAATACAGTGCACAACAAAGGTCTCAGAAATTTGGCATAAACTATTCTGCAACAATACAAGGCGTGATAAATATGCAGTGCCTTGCCTCAGGCCGGATATCAACGAGTACAGCATTCCTGTCTCCTTTCAGAATCTCAAAACATGACTTGGCAGATAAATCTCCAGCATATCCACCATAGGTCAATCTCCAATAAAAAGCCCTGCAGAAATCTGATAAGCAATTTAACTTTCTGTAGAATTTAAAATGAGATTTTGGGAAGGGAGGGGGAATTTTAATTGTGATAGGAAAACAACAAGAAACAATGAAATAAGGAGTAGAAGGGTGCTCATACCAAAAAGAAGTTGATGCCCCAAGGATAAGAACAAACGGAATAATTGGGTCACTTGGATCCAAGCCAAGATTCCTCTCCAGACCCTCCAAAGCAGCGTAGCCCTGCTAATCACAGTGTCGCAAAGCATACCATCGTGTAGAAGAAGAATGAGTGTTTCTGAAGTATGGAAAGAAACCTACACTATATAACCTTAAAAAGATGCAAAACGAATAGATGAATAAAATCTAAAGCATATCCTCAAATAGAAGCATAAGAAGATAGATGGATTGCAAACTACAATATAACCTTAAAAGGAAGCAAAACAAACAGAAGGTTGTGAACTGTTAATTCTTATCATGAGGAAGTGCAATCTACTATGTTAATCCTTCATATCCTCATTAAGCTGATTTCTCCACAAAAAATTTAGGCTTCCAAGAGTAAAGACGTATCAAACATTTGTACATGAAGAAGCCCTAACACTAGTCATACCTGTCCCAGAGCGGTCCCAAATGGAGTAAGAAGCTTCACTGCAGGCTCTTCAGAAACGTTTAGCAGATTCTGGACTTCCGTAGGAAGCATATCCTTCACAGACCCATAAGAAAACACAACAAGTGTGGCACCTTGTGATGCCAAATCCTCAACAATGAGAATTATGTGTCTCAATGCATCGACTGCAAGAAGCCCTACTCTACCAGAGACTTCTTTCAGGCCAGTCGAAAAGGCTGCCACACCATTACCTGCTGAATCCCCTGTTTTGTCCATTGCGGATGTCAATTTACTAATCACGTCATCAACTGCCCGAGTAACTCCTCTAATAGCTGATGTAACAGACGAGCTAAGTCCATCGAGTGAATTGTTCAAATAACTTTGTCCGTTCTCAACTGAACCAGTGACTGACTTATTGACTTGAGAGAAAATGTCCAAAGCAGATGATTTCACATTGGATAGGGAACTTGTATCTAAGTCCAGTGAATCCAATATTGAGGCAGGGTTGCCCTGGGTGACATCTACGGTAGTTATGGACTCTAGCTTAGCAGACTCTGGTGCAATATTGAACAAGTCATCACTAAAACCCATCATCTCCTCCCTTCCAACAGGTACTGCAGAAGTATCTACAAATCTCAGATTTCCAGTGCCTATGGAGCTAGAGTGACTAGTAAGACCCAGATGATATCTCTGATTAGTCAATAATTCAGGATTGACACCATGAAATGCATTTCGGCAAGAACTACAGATGATATCACTGGAATTGCGTAGAAACTGTGAGTACACTGATTGTCCTCTGAATGAAGGTCCATTGAGATGAAATGAACCCGACAAGTCCACGACATTGCATTTGAGCTGGGAGGAAAAGGATCTCAACCCCCCATAGAAAGGAATCTGCAGGAGCATTTTTAACTTTTGAATTCCCGCCAATAGTTCATAAGGAATAAGTTGTAAATATAGGAAGAAGAGAAAGGAGAAAATGTGACCTGGGAATGTGAAGAAGAGCAAGCAGTAGCGGAACACACAGGTAAAGTTGCCATCATCTACTGCTTCGATTCAGCAATCTCTCATCTTCTGCTTAAGAAACAATCCAACAATACCAAGTGTAAACATTACTTGGGAATTCAAAGAGTGATGACAAGAGAAGAAGATGTGATTGGGAGAATCGTGTGGTTTTATTTCACGCCATTACCTTCATCTTCTTCTCTGCCTCTCATTCTATTCCTATGGGCCCATATAAGATTCTTTCTTTGTCCTAAGTGTAAAAAATATTAAAAGTTATCACTTATTCATTTGAAAAATCTGTGTCCTCTTTTCTATTTATGAAAATCGTGATACATGGATAAAATATTTTAACTAGACAAAAATTAATAAAACTATTAGGGTCATTTGGTAAAGCAAAAATCATGCATATATTAATTTTGTGTATTAATAGTATCTTATTTGGTATATTTTTTCATATCATATATTAACGTATGTATTATTAATACTATATATTTTTAGGTATCAGTAATGCATGCATTAGTATGTTGAAGACCTAATTGACTCTCAAAATATTTTTTAAATCTTTTTTATCATATTTATGGAGGGTATCTTTGTAAATTTTGATTTTTTTTAAATAAATTATGTAATTCATATCATTTTTAATACACCAAACCAAACAATATACAGAAAATAATCTTTGCATAATTAATGCAAGCATAATTACTATAAGCATTACTAATCCAAACATTACTAATATATTTTATTTAGTATTATTTTTATACACTCTACCAAACAACCTTAATATTAGTTAAAAATAAAGATTAATGTATTACTATTTCACAAAAAAAAATAACTTTTTTCTCACCTCACTCCACTACCTCCCGACCCTCACCCCCTCAACAATCTCCCGCCCTTTTATTTTATAAAATATTTTTAAAAAATTTAAATTTCATCCCCACTCCTCTCCTTTCTAAAAAACATTGATAGTATTTTTATTTTATCAAATAAAATTCTACCCACTTCATCTAACTCTCCGCTCCTAATTTATCTTTAATTTTTTATATATTTTTTGTTAGATATGTACATATGTTTTTAGAAAAATATTTTTTTGTACTAACATACCGAATATAACATAAATAAAAATTCTATTTGAAAAAGAAGTTTTGTATATACATATAGAAATATTCTATATATAGAAAAGTCAATCCATGAATGACCAATGACATATTTATAATTATGTTTATAATTCAAGGGCAAATGATTAATAGCAATTTAAAATATATATTGATTTTCTCACTCCAAATTTCTATTCTAAAATTTAAAAAAAAATATTTACACACAACTTAATTCTAGAAATATCATTACAAATATATAATTATGCTTATCATACAAGGGTAAATAATAAATATCCATATCAAATATCTACTGATTTGCTCAATTCAAATTTCTATTTTAAAATTTTCTTTAAAAAACAAAACAACAACTAGACACTTACACACAACTCAATTCTAGAGATATAAATTGTACCCTTTTATTGTTTATAATTTTATGCTCATCATTCAAGGGCAAATGATTAATAGTCATTTAAAATATCTATTGATTTTCTCACTCTGAATTTCTATTCTAATCTTTTCTTAAAAGAAAGACACTTACACACAACTCAGTTCTAGAAACATCAATACAAATTTATAATTATGCTTATCATACAATGATAAATGATAAATATCCATATCAAATATTTACTGATTTGCTCAATTCAAAATTCTATTCTAAAAAAAAATTAAAAAAAAAAATAAAAACTAGACCCTTAAACACAACTCAATTCGAAATATCAATTGTACTCTTTTATTGTCTATAATAAATATTCCATTCTTGTTATTTCAACTAAAAACCCATGTATCTACTTCTATTTTTTTTTCATTTACAATATTTCTTTGTTTAAGCTAAAAACCCATATATCTATTTCATTTTCTTTTTAATAGTAATAAGCTCTTAACTATGCATAATAGTGAGTTAGCTGATCAGAAAGTTTTAGAATTGGATTAGAATCTACTCACCTATGGAACTTAATTACATATAAGGCTTAACCTTTATATATTTTTTAAATCACATAAAATGCTTAATCTTTATATTTTCTTTTAGATTCCTGGATTATAGAGAAACTAAGCCTACTCAGCCTTCGTCAGTTTATCAATAAAATGCTTAATCTTTATATTTTCTTTTAGATTCCTGGATTATAGAGAAACTAAAACAATTATGGCGTAAGCTTTGAGCATTTTTTGAGTTTTTAATGGTTAGAAATTTTTTTAAGGTGCTAGGCTTTTATACCTCGCTTTTCACAATTGAATTATCATTTTTGATTGGTAATTTGAATAAACATTTGAAATTCTTATTGATTTTGCATACCGTATTTTTTAGCAGTATGTTTTTCAATTAATAAAGCATTGTTAGTCCTCCTCCTCCATTGTTACGTTGAAAAAATAATATTTTATTGTGGTTTACGATACTTTTAGAATAGTTTGGTATCCATTTTGATATTTCAATTAACTAGTATTTACTTCCCTTTTGCAGATATTCATCCTAAAATTTATATGATGGTTTCTAGAATGATAGAAAAAATTATCTGCTAAGCTGATGATTACAACTCTTATTTATAAGAAATGATGAATTCAAATGTGCTTATGCACATATTGCACATGAAAAATCCTATAATATATGAATAATGATGTACATAAGTGTTGCATTCTATTTCACACATTGTATACAGAGATGACATGTTCTGCTGTGCTAGTATGGAGGCTTTTGATTGAGTTTAGTCTAATTATTATATTCTGTTGTATTAGCATGAAGGTCTTTGACCGAGGTTAGTTTAATTATTTTAGTCATATTTATAAAAAAATGCATAAAATATCAACATGTTGGGTCGTGCTGAGCACCAGTAAGGGCCGAATATGAGCTAATGTCATGGGAAAGGCATGTATTCCGACTTAACTCTTATCTGTATGAGCGTATAGCCTGATACTACTACGATATGATGGCTGTGAGGCTATTTGTTGATCATATGACGTCTGCGATCAGATTCTAGTATAGATATGACTCTGTTGGGCTTGATTGTTTTGATACTTGTGATAGGACTATAGTTGCATATGCTTTACTCTAATTACCTATGGTTGGCTGGACAGTGGCATACTTGGCCGTGTTGGGCATGACTCTACACTAATTTATAACGTATACACCCTAGTATACTATTATTACTCGTTGTGCATTGGTTCTTCTTCTTCTTCTTGTTACCTGAGGCTGAAGTTATCTACTATGGTTTGAGAGAGGTGATGGTTATGCTCGGTTGGGTTTTATGATTCTTGCCTTGAGGGACAATATGATTTGGAGATCCGGATAAACTAGAGAGGGCTGACTATTCCTATGCTCTGAGATCTGGATGATGCTCCTTGCGGTCCAAGTCTCCGGTGGCCACATCCGAATGTCTAAGACCTTGGGTGATCCACCCCACAGTCTAAGTCTCTGGTGACCATGTCCGAGTGTCTGAGACCTAGGTGCCAACTCTGAGGTCCGAGCAATTGTTGATATTTTGGGTCGAGGACTCTGTTGGCTACATTTTGGGTCTGAGACATTGTTACTTGTTTAGAGAGATTTGACACACCAATTGCTTCGAATTTGTCAGTTGATTATGTTAGGAAGATTCTTTCTCCCACGGGGGATTCATCCCACCATTATATTATTTTGGGTCGAGGTCCTAGTGGTTATATGGTACTTTAGGTCGAGGACTCAACTGATTACCTGTGGATCCACACACCTATTCACAACCTGATTGTATGTGGGTGTACCCCCTAGGCTTATAAGAGCTCAAGAGGCATTGAGACATAAAAATTAGGGCCTTACACACACATGTACAATAGACCTGTAATCATATGATATGTGAGTTTGGTTCAACTGTGATTTGATTGAACAGATTATGTGCGGGTATACCTTCTGGGTTTATGAGACCCAATTGGCATACATGCATAGATATTAGGGCCTTGCACCCCTATAGTACGCTACATCTCAGCTGGGAGACAATTGTGGTATGAGCCTACTCAGTCTTCGTCAGTTTATCATTGTTCATCACTTGGATTGGTTCAGTTTATCATTGTTCATCACTTGGATTAGTTTAGTCTAGGGTTTGAAAATTTTCCAGACATGTTATTTCCTTGATCTGAGTTTTGATTGACTACAATTGTAGTTCTTTATGTTTGAGTCTTCTGGATTTATGTATTTCCCCCAGTTGACCGATGATGCGTACTAGGTGCTAGTTACTAGTACTCACCCTTGCATCTCTGTATCTTCCAGTTGTGCAAGTCCAGGTACTGACCGCGAGTGCTGAGTTGGGAGTTTGTGAGCATTTCAGGAGACATTGGTGAGCATCAACAACTCTAGACACTCGACGGTCTCTTTTCCGTTTGATGGCCATCTTTTATATCCAAAATTTGGCCTTGTATAGTGTGGTAGCTTGTATGTAGGAATATTCCTGATTATGCACCTTATTATTTTTATGTGTGTGTGTATATATATATATATATATATGGTAGCTAGTATATGTAGGAGTATTCCTGATTATGTACCTTATTATTATTATCTATCTATCTATCTATCTATCTATCTC
>DF358403.1:16332-43309 GCA_000787875.1 Solanum virginianum
AAGCCTCACTCGGGAGGTTGTAGGTTCGGGTAACCTTGTTAAGGGGTTTGTACCTCAACCGCCTTGCTCGGGAGGTAGAAGGCCCGTACAACCTTGTACGTGGGGGGTTTGTACTCTATCAACATTGTTAGGGGGTGTTTGTACTCCATCAACCTTATTAAGGGGTTTGTACCTTATGCGCTTGGAGTTGGTAGGCCTTGAATTGCACTAGGAATGGTCACTCCTTACATATGTATTATGTTTTATATAATCATGATTTTACTTCAAGTATCATTCATAGATGCCATATTGCTATATGTCTAGTCATTGTCTATGATATGCATTTTGGTTATGGTACTTATCACTTGTTGCTTGCATCCTACATACTTAGTACATTCAAACGTACTAATACATACTCTATGCCTATTATGGACACTATTTCTAGAGAGCCCCATACTTAGTACATTCAAACGTACTAATACATACTCTATGCCTATATGATGTCACCATGTAGGAACCGAAGCCCTGCTTGAGTATGTTCATCCACGTGGCTAGTACACTTCCACTCAAGCTTGTTGGTGAGTCCTTCATTTTGGGGACTTTGCTTATGATATCTTACTATGTTCTAGAACTACCTTTTTTTTATGTCAATGCTGACTTTGAGGGTGAGCCCGATTGCTTGTCTTGGCCCCCACTCTTATCTATGTATTGGAGGTGTTGTTGGACATGTCATATGTAATGTTATGTGCATTGACTCTCTCTTAGCTCTTGTTGTTATGATATGAATGATGTCCCTTAGCCCAGTTATCCCTATTTCTACTCTTTGTTGCTATTTTATTGCTTCCGCGACCAAGGATGTGTAATGATGTTCTAAGAGGCTTGCTTGGGGTCCCTTCGGGTTTCCCTTATGCCATGTTATGTCTAGGCCCTAGGCTTGGGTCATGACATTTAGTCATTACTACCTTGGTCTAGTCAGTAACACTAGCCAGGTTCTAATGTTGGCCACCATTAGAAAACATGCAAAACAAAGAGAGTTAATTAACACATGCATATACACCTTCTAAGAATCATGAATTATCTGGTTTTACTTTGTTAGTTTTTCATGGTTCCCACAACCCTAGTTATGGATTTAGCTACTCATGCTATGTGTAGATGTACCAATTATGAATTGAGAAGACATAATTGTACACTTACACAATAGAATTAAGAACAAACAAATCCAAGTTCAATAAGAATCACAAGCTTAATGATGAAATTCAAACATAAGTGTTCCCAGACACTCCAAGATGATCTTACAATTTTCTCTCTCTAAATACTGAGTTCTCTGACTTCTAGTCGAAAACTTATGAAAATAAACCTAAAAAACCTATTTATAATAAGTAAAATTCATGTCCTAAAAAAATAGGAGAACTAGTTGGCACACTATACGAAGGCTATTTATGGGCCTATTGCATTCCACGGTTCGTAATTGGGTCTCGTACTCAGCTTCTGGAAATTTAAACTTTAACTCTATGATATTCGTATATGACTCATAAAGTAATTTACGAACCATAAAGGGGGTTTCATCTAATGAAATTCTTAAAATTCCAAGTCTCTGGTCCTACTAGGACGAATCATCATCCATAACTCGTAAAACCTTCTACGACTAGTCTGCATGTTCGTAGAATAAACTTAAGAAAATAGCCCCTCACTGGAATTATTCATGAAATCACCCTATGGACCATAAAATGATCTACGACCCATAAAGGGTCTCGTATAACAGTAAAAATTTGCAACTTCTGCAATTTTTCCCAAAATCAAGGCCAACCTATAATCCTGCAAATATAAACACAAAAATCTAGAAAACTAATACAAATTAGTACATGTGACAATATAACTATGACAAGCAAGGTATTATCAACAATCCATAATTACCGAACCAATCTAGTGCTAACAATGCAATGCACGTGCTCTCACAGAAAGAAGTCCCATTCTGGCACTCAATGATGTTTTCATGTTTGACCTTGGGACTATGCAAGATCACTCATTCTCACAAAAGATATTCATGCATAATGTCTAATATGGTAGGCTTTCCCCTATACTTATGACCCAGACCGTCAACTAACTGGACTAGGATCACTTTAGAATTTTCTAGGCTTGTAGCATAGGCTCAAGGGGCTTTGGTATTATATTATTGGAAAATAATGACTAAAGGCCCTCTTTGACTTTGCGTTTTTCTACACTTTTGCCCTACTAACTCTGTTATTTTTCACCTTATTCTCCCTTTTTCCCATTTCAAGTTTTATTGGGTGCTTATTTCATTTTTCTGCTTTTTGCCTTATTTTTACACCTCATTTTGCTTTTTAGCTTACAATAAAGCATCACTTATTTTTCTTGCACCCGGTACATGATTTTTCTTTTTCTTCGTAGCACTAACTCACCCCCTTATTTTTGTGTTTCACCCTTATACCAGCCACGCTCAACTTAGGCTTTTGGCCTGTGTTGAGGTGCACAATATCTGTCCTCAGAACCAAGCCACTTTTGGTGGCCACACTCAACTACGCTTTTTGTCTCAATCAAGGTACACAATGTTCAAGGAAGGACTAGGTCTAATTTCAGGATTTTACAACTAACAACGCTAGGTTAATCGGATGAATGATGTCCCTTAGCCCAGTTATCCCTATTTCTACTCTTTGTTGCTATTTTATTGCTTCCGCGACCAAGGATGTGTAATGATGTTCTAAGAGGCTTGCTTGGGGTCCCTTCGGGTTTCATTAGGAACAAGGGATTATATCATCATTTTGGTTGGTCCTTTTAGGCTAAGTGGACTATTGATAACAATGGCCTAAGATCCTTTCCTAATCCAATTAATCTACAATCTAACTTAGAGTAATAGGGAAAGTTCTGAATTAACACAAAACACATGAATCTAGCAAATTAGACTGACATATCAACAAAAACCTTTAGATCATGCTTTTTATCTCAATTTACCCTCACTTATCAGATTAAACATTGTTATACACCTAAACATGTATGGTTGCTATCTAACTACTAATTAAAATTTTTGGCGGGTATCACTTTTTCAAACAACACACAAAAACATGCTATATGCGATAAGTATTAATACTATATGCTACAAATACTATCTAAACATCTTAAACGTGTCTGTTCAACAAAAGGTAAATATCCAAAGGGAAAATGAACACAAGCAAGAAAACCCCGGGCTAAAAAATTGGGTTAGTTATGGACCCAAGCTACTCAGACTTCACTGAGGCCCATAACTACCTACACCTCATCAAAAATGTTGTGCATTGTCCCGAATAAACTAAATCAAAGCAAAATAAAACATAAGGGGTCAGGAAACATACCTGGGAGCCTAAGCACCTATCTAAGGCTGAGTCTTGCCACCCTTTTCCTATGGGGTGGTCTGCTCAGTGGTAGTACTCTGTCCAGAAGGGCCAACACCCTGACCTGCTCCAACTCTCGAGATCATCATATCTCCTCCTCCTGTCTCGATCTCCTAAAGATAAGCTCAAGCTCCTTCTTCTCTGTAAGATTTACACATAAGTGTCTCTCATCTGGCTTATCATGATCTGTGTAGGGTCTTTTCTAGTGGAAAGACTAAATGGGCGTATCAGGAGCAAATAAATCAACCATCGGTACCGGAGGTATAATCACTGGTAGTGTAACTGGTGCTGCGAGTGTTAATGTCATGTCAGCTTAGAGCTGCTAGATCTTTTTCTATATGGCCAACAAGTCTAAAGGCAGGGCCTCACTCAGTCTCCGCTGTACCCTCTTCTCTAAGGTGTTAGTGTGGGCATCCATAGTAGAGATACTATCCTGAATAGTAGCGAGGGCGAATACCTGTATTCGACCCTCCTAGTTTGAAATAGCCTGGCAGACCCATCGTTTGATTTGATGAACAAGCTGAGTCAACTGCTACTCAACATATGATAACCCCTTTACAAAGGCCTGTATAGATGCGATATACACATAAATCATGCCCGCGGTAGTTGCCTATGAAGTCGTGGCCTGTGGTGCAGGAACAACAATAGTGGGCCCCCGCTTCTCAACTTTCTTAGGCTGTGAGGTCCTCTTCTCAATAGCAACAATAGTAGTCATGGCAATTTGTGAACCCTTAGGTTGTGGTGCTGAGGTGAACATCTCAGGCATAAGTGGAGGGTATGCTCGTTGGAGTGTCACCTGGTTTTCTTCAGCTTTGATCATGCTAGGAACCAATATATGCTGGGCCTCGATCAACTGGTCCAGCTAGTGTAATATCTCAAACCTCGACTCTAGATAGAGCCTTTATATTAAGCACAGGAAGATAGAGGTGGACCTCTTCAGTGTGGCCATGCAAGTCTGGACCCTGCTCAGCAATATACCCAGCCACCCATCTTATCAAAGTGGCTCATCGCTCTAGATCTTTCATCATAAGTATGTCCCTTGTCTATCCTACCCTTTAGTCTAACTCGGTGGTGGATCTAGGGGCAGGGAACTCCGATCCAAATAACATTTAGCGGATGGTGGCCTCTGATATATCCATCTACCGGCCCCTCACTCTTATCTCAGTTAGTCTGGGTTAAGCGAAGGACTTCTTCCCCTTGGGGAGAGTGATCTGGATAGTGGCTGCATATGAGGAATAAAACTCCCTCACCATGATCGGTGAGTATCGTCCAAGTGCCTGTGTGATCCAATGAAGCCCATACTAAATCATCGTGTCCTGAAAGCTGGGGACACTGTCGAGTTTGTCAGAGATGACTCAGGACTTCTCATAGATAGATCGGGCTGGCTTGCCCCGCTCTCTTAGCTGTATGCTCTCCATATATATCTTCTACATGCCCTTGATGCACCACCGACTAGTAAGGGTGTCCGGTGTAGGTGGTGATGATCAGGGTGCGACAGAGGACTCTATCTCTGATCCGTCCTAAGAGCCTCCCTTAGAGCTGGACTCTTCTATGGATTGAGTTATTAATGGTAAACCTCTCGTGTCACTGCCTCTCTCCTCAAACTGAGGTGTGCGAACAATAAGATCTTAAGTTTGCTTAGCTCTGGCAACGACTTTGGTTGGTGGTCGAGTTGCATCTGGATTTAGGCTGACATCCAGCTTCTCTAGTGAGCCACTTAGTGTAGTGGCTTGCTCATCATCTGAAGGCTCATCTCTGAGCCTCCTCTGTAGGGCCAGGATCTTATCACGTTTGGCTTTTGGGGCTATAGTACTTGAAACATAAACATATATACACCATAGTTAGCCCCACAAATCAAGAATTAGAATGCAAAAAATCATCTGAGTTAAGTTGCAAAAGGGTTCTACAAAAGCACCTTTATAGGCCATTACAGATACTACGAGCCATAAAGAGTTTCGTAAAATAGTAGTTTAAATAAGTTTTATTACTAGAAAAGTTTACAGACCAGGTATGACTCATAAAGTGGTTTACAAATCGTAGGCTGGATCGTAGAGATTTCCAGTGAGTAATTAATTCCAAGCAGGGATCTATGAGACCTATCTATGAGCCATAAATTGATCTACGACTCGTAGAAGGTCTTGTCTAATAGATACTAGCAAATATCAAGTTTTTGGAATTTTGTATGAGTGGCTATTACGACTCATGGAATAATCCAAGGGCCGTAAAAGCCACTCTGAACAAGAAAACTTAGTCACCTGAGTTTCTAAGCGTATCACACGAACCCCAAAAGACTTATCAATAACCAAATAACTAGCATCGAAGTAAAAACACATGCACTCACATGATTCCCATAGCATAACCACTACCCCCAATATGTTCTCCACACATACACACCATCGATAGTGATCAAGCATATTTACCCTACCATTACGACCATTAATAATTGATTTCAACAAGATCATGCACCTATGTCATCACCCACCAATTCACAAACACAATTATTTAATACTACATGATGAGTGACTTAATAGGCACAAACAACTAAAAACATTCACACAAGCTCAAAGTGCCTAATTCTGGACTTGGATAACAATTCAAACATGGGCAACCTAATTTCAACCAATACAAATTAAATTCAATATGGATTTTATGTCTAAACACCATTCCCTACATAACTTCCAAATCAATCATTTAAAACAAGGCAAATTAGGGGTCTTAATTTAATCAAAAACTTACCAAAATTTGTGATTAAAGTGAAGAAGATGAAAGAGGTGACTAGGCATGAAACCCTAAGCTGTCGAAGATTCACCACAAAATAGGTGTATGGTGGCCACTGGTGATTGGATTCACGAGGGGGAGGGGTTGGTTGGGTTAATTTTGTAATGTAGATCAAGAATGGGGTCAAAATAATTTGACCCCATCATATATACCTTGAATGGGTCAACTAAAAAGTTATTGGGCCTGGACTCTACGAAACCCCAATTACGAGCCATAGAGTGTTTTACGACTCAAACATCCAAACCCTAGATTTTAAGACTATGTTTCACGAACTAGTCTATGAGTTGTAAGGTTATTTACGGCTTTTAGAGTTAGTCATAGAGACCTCAATGCTTCTCTAGATCTTTTCTATGAGTTGTAAGGTTATTTACGGCTTGTAGAGTTAGTCATAGAGACCTCAATGCTTAACAAAATTTTTAGGAAACTTACTTAGGGTCCACGAGCCCTATTCATAATCCATAGTTTGATCTGTGTATTGTAAAGTTGGCTCGTGGACTGGAGTGCATAATTTTTTTGCTCACTGAAAATCTTTACGAGATGGGGTAGTACGGGTCATAAAGTATTTTACGGCCCGTAGACCCAGTTGTAGAGACATATCTTGATGCTCTTTCCAGCCAAAATGGCTGATTTAGTCCTATAGCTGTATACTATTCATAGAATATACTGTTACCCTATATGCAACCAGCCCAATGTCCAAAATTATGATCAAAATACAAGAAAACAAACTACCTATGAAACCAAAACTGAAAATAAACCAATACCTATACTGCTATATCAAAAACCTTGGGTTGCCACCCAAGTAGCGCCTGATTTATTATCATGGCACGATTTGGACAAATTGGTTACTCAGACTTCACTAATTTGCCATACTTCATTCTTCAAATCATCTGGATTATTCATGGACTAACAAATATTAAAAACGACTTCTTCGTCATTCAATCTAAACCTGAGTTAACTGGCTTCTATATCCACTAGTGCTCACCTAAGTGGCAAGGAACGATCTTCCCAAGATGATTGAGACTTTGAAGTCAACTTCGTAATCTAGGTCACAAAGTTTGCTGGGAATATGAACTTTTTAACTTTGACCAACACATATCATACAGTAACCCCATAGGCTTTTTCACCGTGCAATCTGCCATTAACAACTGCATTCTAGTTGGAGTAGGGGCTCTCATTTTATCCTTCTTGTAGACTGCAAGGGGCATCAAATTAATACTAGCACCTAGATCACATAATGCCCTTGCGAACTCCACATCTCTAATGGTGTAGGGTATAGTGAAAGCACTGGGATCTTCTCACTTGTACCAAGGACCTTGTAGCAGTAACACTTTAATGTTGAAGCTTTTGGGAGAGCTCCTATCTCACAGTGCACTTTTTAGTGAGCAAGTCCTTCATGTACTTAGCATACCTTGGAATCTTCTCCAATGCCTCAATAAGAGGGATGATGATGGAGACTTATTTCAGCATTGAGAGAAAGTGATTGAATTTGCCTTCCTCCTTCCTTTTTTTTTAATTCTTTAAGGGAAGGGAGGAGGAGGCCTAGGAATGGGCTTCAGATTTTGTGGTGTATCAATAACTTCACTCACCTGATTCTTGCCATGATCATCTCTTTCTTCTGCATCTTTGGCCGCAACCATCTCTTCTGGAACATCTTCCTTATCAACCGATATGAGAGGATCAATGGTACTCTTGCCATCCCTATTAGTAACCAGCCATATATTGCCCATCAGTTTTAGGATTTTGAACTGTGTTGCTAAGCAGTGTACCCCTCTAATGCTAATTAAGTTAATTCGACACTTGACTAAACTGTTATTCTAGCTACTTGATAGCTACAGAGTGAGACTGTATTTTCTGATTTATGCTAGAAATCTCTGATTTCATGCCCCTTAAAGTCTCATCCCGTGTCTCAGCTTTCTTCAATAGGTGATCAAACTTCTTCTCAATTCTGGAACTTCTTGCACCTTTGTCACGATTATGCAATGGGACATGAGGACCATTTCTAAAGCTTTCTCTGAGATCCCATTCTGCATCTCTCTCTGGACCCCTGTTCCTATCATAGTAACCTCTATAGTTGTCCCTATAAACTTCATCTCGATTAAAGTTTCGACCTTGGTTTCCTTGACCTTGGTACCAATAGTTTTAATTGGACACTTGGGCGTTGGTCTAGAAACCTTCTGTCTGATCAACAACAAAACACTTATCCTCATCATAGTATGGCTCCTCATATATGGGTGCACATAGAGGTTGATGAACCACTGCATTTACTCGCTCTTGGTTCTGCTTCATCATCATTTCCATACTTGTACAAATTTGAGCAAGCTATTGCATGATTTCTTCATTGATTCTGGCTTGCTCTGGACCTATATTGACAACTATGAACTTTTAATAGATGCTCTGTTTCACTACCCCCATGTGCAATTAGTCTTGGCCACTCTTTCTATTTGCTCTGCGATCCTTACAAATGGTTGATACAAAAATATGCCCTCCATGATAGTGTCAGCACAGGCCTGACTGTTCTCATCAAGGAAATGGTAGAAGATCTCCACCAAAGCATCAATAACTATCTTGTGGTCAAGGACGCTCCTTAGCCTCTTATGGTCAGGGATGCTCCTCAGACATTTAGTGAACCACTCCTAAGTAGTGCTTATTGAATCACCCGTTGGCTGAGGAGCAAAAAGAGAAATCTACCTGAGGAGGGGCTCGGGTATGATTAGCTAGTTGGTGAGGCAATAGCTTACCAAGGCGATGATCAGTATGTTAATTTGGTTCTTCAAATTGAGCTTCTTTGATCAAGGGAAGTATCTCTTTAAGAAGGCCTTATATAAGTTTGCCTAGCTGGTGATCGAACTCTGTAGGATTTTAGATAGCCATAATGCTGCATTGTTCATAAGAGATAATGGGAAGACACGAAGTCCCACAACATCCATAGACAGTTTTTGTATTCCCATCACACTCTTGCAGACGAATGCCACATTGTGTAGGTGTCTATGAGGATCCTCCGATAGTAAGCTCGCAAATAGCCCACGGTTCTGCAGCATCTGAAGTAACCCACTTAGCACAGTGAATTTTGTGTCTGCCGATAATAGTGGCAACACAATATCTCCAGTCATCTCCATAACCATAGGATTCAACCTGTACTAATTACACTGGTAAGCATTGGTATTAAAATCTTGAGGCAGTGGAGCAATATCCTCCAGAGGAGGTGGGTTCTCATTCTCAGCATGCTCATTGTTATTCTTTTTTAGAGCTTCATTGCCTGTATTGTTGGCATTGTCTTGGGCCATTCTTCTCAACGTTATGTGGATCTTTGGGTCAAATAGAGTTAAGGGATTGCCTTTAATCCGAGGGTTAGGCATACACTACACCTACACCTGAAAAAGAACAAAAATAACAAACAAAAGTAAAATACAGTAACTAAGGATTAACACTCAAATTACTTATGAATTCACTAAGTCTAGCCGTATTCCCCAACAATGGTGCCAAAATCTTGACATTGCCCAAGTTACACCTCCTTTTTAGAGGATAAAGCGGTCGTTGTCAAGAAATAGAACCTAACAAAGGGTAGGGTTGAATCTGCAGAGAATATGTAGACTCAAGAGAATTCACTAATTTCAATTAAATGGTTAACTAACTTACTTCCCCAAAGAGGGGGGTTTACAATAATAAATGAGAAATATAACTAAACTAACTATCACAAGAGAGAAGTCAATATGGAGAGAAACTAGGGTATTGTGTTCCCTATGATTCCCTAACTCACTTTCGGGCTCCCCATTCACCGTGTCATGTCTAGGCCCTAGTTTGAGTTGTGACAGAAGAGAAACTAGGGTATTGTGTTCCCAATGATTCCCCAACTCAGTACCACCGAATGACCTAATTCTTTTCTAGTGTATAGCATGCAGGACGATAAGTTATGTTCACTAAGCCCTTTGGTCAAAGCTGAGAGGTGAATTTCACTATACGACTTGGCCCATCTCCATATTGTGTATTACTAACCCTTACCTATTAGCCCTAGTACAACTTCCCCTTGGCCCAGTTTGGTTTATTAGACGAGAACACATCAATGGAATCTTACTAATTAATCTCTTTTCCTATTCATCACTACCTTGGTCCAATCAGTAACACTAGGCGGATTTTAATGTTGGCCACCATTAGAAAACATGCAAAACAAAGAGAGTTAATTAATATATGCATATACACCTTCCAAGAATCATGAATTATCTAGTTTTACTTTATTAGTTCTTCATGGTTCCCACAACCCTAGTTGTGGATTTATGTCATGACCCAAGCCTTGTTCCTAGACATGACCAACGAATAGGGAACTCGGAGGAAGCCCAAACAAGCCTCGTAGCATATCATTACACATCCTTGGGTGCGGAAGCAATTAAAATGACAATAAGAGATAAGCATGAACAAGGGGAAATGGGACTAAGGGTAAACTTCCATTTCATAAACATCAAGAAACAAGAGAGTCAAGGCTCATAATGTAGATACATAATATGTCCAACAACACCTCTACTACATAGATAAGAGGGGGGGGGGTCAAGACAAGCAACCGGAATCACCCTCATAGTCAATACATAAGTAAGACAAAGATAGTCTTAAAACATAACATGAGGTCATAAGAAACATCCTCGAAATGGAGGACTCACCAATAAGCTTGAGTGAAACTGTACTAGCCATGTGGGTGGAGATGCTCAAGCTGGGCTCCGATTCCTACATGGTAACATCATGTAGGCATAAAATATGCGTTAGTACATTTGAATGTACTAAGTATATGGGATACAATGTAACAAAAAATAGACAACATGGTCAAAATGCATAATAATATTCAATAGATAACATAATAACAATATGGCATATATGATCAATGCTAAAGTAAAGCATGCTTGCAATTCATTCAATTTGTATGGATCATAATATGTAAGTGTGAGAAGAGACCTCAACTGGCATAGAATAAGACCAAACAAGCTACAACTTGGAATCCCGATGATTATCCCTCACTGGTAAAGAAGTGTTCTACTTACCAAGGTAACCTATACTTCACCTTACGGGAGCCCATCCCCTTTTGGAGAAGCAACCTTCCTTACGAGAGCTTATCCCACTTTGGAGAGGATTGTATGAGTAAGTTCACCTCATGGGAGCCCATCCCTTTTTGGATTATGTGGCCTTCCTTATGGGAGCCCATCCCTTTTCGAAATATATGGCCTTTGTTATGGGAGCCCAACCCTTTTCGAATTAAGTAGCCTTCCTTACGGGAGCCCATCCTTTTTTGGATTGAGTGGCCTTCCTTATTAGAGCCCGTCCCTTTTCGGATTAAGTAACCTTCCTTATGGGAGCCCATCCCTTTTTGGCAAAACTTCAAACATAAGAATAGTTTATCTTCATCATTACTCTTGCATCAACATCAACATTAACATTAAAGGGGCTCACAAGAGGTGAAATCTTTAAAAAAGGGCTTAAACCTGACTTTACAACACCATCAACATTTCAATGAATTAAACACATCTTTTGAAAGCTTACAATCATCATAGAGTCACTTGAATCATAACTCAACCAATATATCATCAAAACTTAAAGAATCCTTTCAAAATGCATTTTATCAAACACTTAGGGGATGTGTAGTGCTAGTGTAAAACCATGCGATTCAAGAGTGAAATTATGCAAGTAAACCCAATGTAAAACCATCAATCAATTATTAGTAACACCCTCAAGCAATATACATCAAAACACTTCATCAAATATCACAATAATTCTTAGATTCATAGCTCAAAACATGCTAAAACAATCATACTTTCATGAAACTCCAACATAGTGTGTAGTGAAATTCATAATAGATAAGACCCATGAGTAAATCAACTTTTAATCATATAATTTGTAAAAAAAGGAAGCTTAGGCATCATGGGTGAAAGGAACTCATGAAAGAAACCCACATATCTTAGCTTGGGAGATGAACGTGATGAAGATTAGTGATGGAGACTTGAAGTTTTAGTGAAATCCTTAAGACTCGGAAAGAGCTTTGAGACTTGAGTTTAGGAGTAAAATATTTGGCTAAGTGTTTGAGTGAGTATTGGAAATTTTTAGGATGATATGAGGGTAAAATATGGATGAGTATAGGTATTTTCACGTGTGGGAAGGCTTAGGCCCAAGACTTAAAAGTCTTGGATCGAAGGCAAAACTGAGCATAAAATGACACCGGTGTGTGTCGCGAAAGGAACGTGCACTATACACTAGAAATTGACACTTTAAAATTTTAGATTTTGCTATAGTTTCTCTAAAATTCGGGATTAGACCTATTGCCCACTCCATTTTGCCCTTTGAACAAGAATATGAAGTTGAATTTTCGAAATAACGCATGAATTTTGAGATATACGAAAATTAAATTCCAGGCACTTTTGAGGTACAATTTCAGGCACTTTTTGGGGTTGTTACAATTTAGATACTCATGCTGTATGTAGATGCACAAATTATGAATTGAGAAGACATAATTGAATACTTAAACAATAGAAAAACAAATCCAACTTCAATAAGAATCACAAGCTTAAAGATGAAATTCAAATACAAGTGTTCGCAAAGATACTCCAAAATGATCTTACAATTTTCTCTCTAAATACCGAGTTCTTTGAGTACTAGGCGAAAACTTATGAAAAATAATCTAAAAAACCTATTTATAATAAGTAAATTCAAGCATCAAAAGTGCTGTATTTTGGTAGCACATCAAGCAATAATAATAACAGCTCGATCCAGATGACTCCATCTAGAGAAGAGTCAAATTCAGATTCAAGATCTGGCACTGAGTCTTATACAAAGTCCTCTACTGTACCATTGTAGACATCACCATCACTGCCAGATACTCTCACCAATTGGTGGTGTGTTTCGGGCATGCGGGACATCTATACAGAGGGCATGCAGATTAATGAGTGGCGTATACCATCCCGCTCTATTTATGAAGAGCCCCGGGTCATCTCTTCAAGCATAGACAATGTCCTCAGTCTCGAGGACACCATTAATAGATATGGGCTCCAGTGGCTGACCAAACCGCTAGGGAGCTACTCCCTGACTATGGTATGGGAGTTCTACTCTTCATATGCAGTCACAGTTCTTAGTACTCTTCTCAAGGGGAAGAAACCCTAGTCCAAACACTAAATGACATGCTTTGAGCTTGTGTATTGGAGCTTAAAGGTAGTTGGCATCTCCCATTAATCAAGTTTGCCTACAATAATAGCTATCATTCTAGAATCGGTATGGATCCTTTTGAAGCTCTCTATGGTAGACATTGTAGATCATCAGTTGGATGGTTTGAAGTTGGAGAGGTGTCTATGTTGGGACCAGATCTGGTTATGGAGGCTCTTGAGAAAGTTAGGATGATTAGGGAGAGGTTGAAAACGGCTCAAAGTAGCCAAAAGTCCTATGCCGATGTGAGGAGAAAAGACCTTGAATTCGAAGTTGGTGATTGGGTGTATTTGAAGGTATCACCCATGAAGTGTGTGGTCCATTTTGGTAAGGAGGGAAAGTTTAGCCCTAGATATGTGGGCCCTTATAGGGTGATGAGAAGGATCAGTAAGGTGGCCTACGAGTTGGATTTGCCTAGAGAAATGTAATTGGTTAATCCGGTCTTTTGTATGTCTATGTTGAGGAAGTGTGTGGGTAACCCCAATGCTATTATGTCTCTTGATGTTTTGGGGGTAGTTGAAAACAACTTGACTTATAAAGAGGTTCAAGTTTAGATTTTGGATAGGCAAGTGAATAAATTGAGGAACAAGGATGTGGCTTACGTTAAGGTCCTTTGGAGAAATCAACAAGTTGAAAGTGCTACTAGGGATGCCAAAATGGACATGCAAAAATGATATCCTTATCTTTTCTACTCCATTCAAGCCTAAAGTATCAATCTAAGTCCCTTATGTAATTTCAAGTCTAAGTTCAGCCCATGACATATGCATATATTCATGTTTAAATTGACAAGTTCATGATAATTTTACACTTATGATGAGATTTTTGAAATGATATTTAAGTGCATTGTTGCATCCTTATGTAGGCTGATATTGTCATGTTTGTATCTCTCACATACATTTTTTTGACATTCGGGGATGAATGTTCCCAAGGGGGAGATATTGAAACGACCCCAAAAAGTGCTCAAAAATGTGCCTCAGAAGTACGCAAAATCGTGATTTCCATATATCTAAAATTTCATTCATTATTTGAAAATTCCAATGTGATATTCTTGTTCTGGGGGTCAAATTAAGTGGAAGTACGCAAAATTGTAATTTTCATATATCTCAAAATTCATGCGTGATATCAAAAATTTAACTGTATATTCTTATTCAGGGGGGTTAAATTGAGTGAAAAATGGGTCTAACCCCGATTTAAGAGCAACCATATCAAAATTTGAAATCGCAAAATGCAATATCTAGAGAGGTTTTTGCGCCCCTGGGGCGAAGCACCAAGGGTGCACCTCACTTCTTTTTGTTGCCAGTTTTTTACTTCAGTTCAAGACTTTTGAGTCTTGGGCCTAAGTGTTCCCATGCGTGAAAATATCTATGCTTAGCCTTATTTCACCCTCATATTATTCAAAACATTCCCCATTACTCATTCAAACACTTAGCCAAATATTTTACTCCCAAATTCAAGTCTCAAAACTCATCCGGATCTTAAGGTTCTCATTCAAGCTTCAAGTATCCATCTCCAATCTTCATCAAGTTTATTTCCAAAGCTAAGGTATGTGGGTTTCTTTAGCGGGTTCCTTTCACCCATGATGCCCAAGCTTCCTTTTTTTAAATTGAATGATTTAAAGTTGATTTACTCATGGGTCTTATTGATTATGGAATTCACTGCATAATATGTTGGGGTTTATGAAATTATGATTGTTTTTCTATATTTTGGCCTATGAATCTAAGATCTATTGTGAGATCTGATGAAGAGTTTTGATATATATTGCTTAAGGGTATTACTAAGTATCTATTGATGGTTTTACATTGGATTTCTAGCATGATAACACTCTTGAATTACATGATTTTACACAAGCACTACACACCCACCAAGTATTTGATAAAATATCCGGTTATGGATTCTTGAGGAATTAAGGTTCTAATGCATGTCTTATGAGTTGAATGACTTTATGATGATGAAAATAAGATTTGTATATGATGATTATATAATGATGAAATGAATGTATGTATGTGATGCTGAACTCTATAATGTTGGAAATGACAAGCCTCACTCGGGAGGTTGTAGGCCCGGGTAACCTATTATTGCATTGCATCCTACATACTTAGTACATTCCAACGTACTAACACATACTTTTTGCCTACATGATGTCACCATGTAGGAACCGGAGCACCGCTTGATCATCATCCCCCTCCACGTGGCTAGTATGATTATATCTTAAGCTTATTGTTGAGTCCTCCATTCCGGGGACGTTACTTATGATCTCTTGCTATGTACTAAGACTATCTTTCTTTTATTTATATATTGACTATAAAGGTGAGCTCGGTTGCTTGTCATGGCCGCCGCTCTTATCTATGTAGTAGAGGTGTTATTGGACATATTATGTATCTATATTATGAGCCTTGACTCTATTCTTCTTGATGTCTATGATATGAAAGTGTTCTCTTAGCCCCGGTTGTCCCAATTTATTGTCTCTTGATGCTTGTTTTATTGCTTTCACGACCAAGGATGTGTAATGATGTTCTAAGAGGCTTGCTTGTGGTCCCTTCGGGTTCCCCTTGCGTCGTGTCACATCTAGGCCCTATGCTTGGGTAATGACAAAAAAGGGATATATATTAGAATTCGACATAAGCACACTTGTCTAATCAACCTAAACGACCCAAGGGATGGTTGTATTAGGACAAGTTAAGGGTTAGTCATGCGATGCGTATAGATGACCCAAGTTGCATAGTGAAATTTGCCTAGTTACCGGCCCAAGGAATTAAGTGAACATAAGTTAGCAGTTTTGCGTGCTACACTCTAGAAAATGTTACAATTATTAGGTTATATTGCGTTAGGAGTTCATGGGGAACACAATACTGTAGTTGCATCTCTCACTGAATTAACAACACTTGCATTGACTATTGATCTTAGTTTTGGTTTAAATCATTATTTTACATCAAACTCCTACTTTTGAGAAGTGAGTTGTAATTCATTTGAATTGCTTTAAGTACTCCAAGTCTAGATAATATTCCACGTGAGATCAACTCTAACCATTGTTAGGTTCTATATTTGAACAACGACTACTTATATCTTAATTGGGAGGTGTAATTAAGGTGTGTTCACCTGGTAGGAGGACTATACCTCTATAGTTCATCGTTGGAGATAGCATGTGGCTGAAGGTACCACTCATGAAGGGTGTGATGAGGTTTGAAAGAAGGGAAAGCTCAACCCTAGGTTTATTGACCCATTTGAGATCTTGAGGAGGGTAGGTGAGGTTTCTTCTGAGTTAGCATTGCCACTGAGACTATCAACAGTTCATCCTATATTTCATGTCGCCATGCTTTGCTGGTACATTCCAGATGAGTCCCATGTGATTTCCTATGATCCAGATGAGTTAGGTTCAAACTTGTATTATGAGGAGGATCTGGTAGCTATATTGGATAGACAGGTCTAAAGGTTGAGGACCAAGGATATACCCTCAATGAAGGTTTAGTGGTGACATCGTCCCATTGAGAAGACTGCTTGTGGGTTGGAGTCAAACATGCGGGCCAAATATCCCAGCCTTTTTTAGGCGTCAGGTACCTTTCTTTGCCTTATGTTCAAGGGCGTGTATATTTTTAGTGTTAAATGATGTAATGACTTTGCCGATCATTTTTGAGCTTATATGTGAAAATTACTATTTTTTCTTTTTGTAAGTTGCTTTGGACCTATTTTGAACTATCTGAGTTGTTGGAATCGAAATCTTGTTTGTTAAAAGTGGGAAATACGAGTTTTCGCATTTTTAGAAGTTAGTTGTTGAAAAAGTAAGTTTTTGTACCATTCTGAGTTTCGAGTGTCGGATTGAAAATTCGTCAATTCTATTAGCTTCATAATATCAAATTTGGTCTTGGAGTAGTTATAAACTGAGTTTGGAGTTCAAATGGTGATTTTGGACCCAAATTTACATTTTCAGTTATTTTTGGAACTAAAGTTTGACTATGGTCAACATTCGGAGTTCAAAAGCTCAAATCAAAATTCCAACAATTCAGTAGTTCTAGATGGTGAAACTAATTATAGCAACGATCTCATTATAATTTTTAGAGTTTTCGAGGGTAGTTTTGGTATATTGAATTTTACACTACTTTTGATGAGTTGTATCGGTAACTATGTCGCAGAGACCTCAGAATTGAATTTTGATATTTTTGTTGAGTCTGGATTACCATTTCTAGTATGGATACATTTCATAGTTTGGTTTCTGATTGGATCTGGAGGGTGCATTTCGTATTAGAAATTATATTTGTCACGACTATAGCCTAGGGCTTAGACGTGACACGGCGAATGGGGGACTCGACGGGACCCTAAACAAGCCTCTTAACATGTCATTACACATCATTGGTCACAGAAGCAATTAAACAACATAACTGAATTAGAAATAAGCAAAGGGACTAAAGGAAAGCTTTCATAACATGAACATCAAACAAGAGAGTCAAGGTTCATGGTATAAGTACATAATGTGTCCAACAACACCTCTAAACATAAAACTTAGCAGGGGCCAAGATATGCAACCAGGCTCACCCTCGTAGTCAATATGAAACGTATATCAAGAAAAGAGAGTTTTAATACATATAATAAGAGTATAGCCATTATCCCCGGAATGGAGGACTTACCAACTAGCTTGAGATAGATTGTACTAGCCACATGGAGGAGGATGATCAAGTGGACTCTGGTTCCTACATGGTGACATCATGTAGGCATAGAGTATGCATTAGTACATTTGAATGTACTAAGTTTGGAGGATGCAATGATAAGAACCATAAACAAAATGCATAACATAGGCAATGAATAAGCATATAGCAATATGACATGTATGAATGATGCTTGAAGTAAAATCATGCTTGTATAGAACATAATATATATGTAAGGAGAGACCACCAATATAGAATATCCAAGGCCTACCACCCCCTTGGAGAGGCGAATGAGGTACAAACCCCTCAATATGGTTAATGAGGTACAAACCCCTCAATATGGTTGATGAGGTACAAACCCCTTAACATGGTTATCAAGGTAAAAAGCCCTCAACATGGTTGCACGGGCCTACTACCTCCCGAGTGAGGCAATCAAGATACAAAACCCTCGACGTGGTTGCACGACCCTACTAACTCCGGAGCGAGGTGATCGAGGTACAAACCCCTCAACATAGTTACCCAGGCCTACAACCTCCCGAGTGAGGCTTGGTCATTACCCCCACACTATATAGATAATATCACATATATGCATTTGTTTTATTATCATATAGTTATTCAACTCATAAGACATGCATTGGACCTTCAATTTCTCAAGAAACCATAACCAGACATTTTCTTTCATCATCATATAGTCATTCAACTCATAAGTCATGTATTGGGCCTTCTATTCCTCAAGAAATCATAACTGGACATTTTATCAAACACTTGGCTGGTGTATAGTGCTAGTGTAAAACCATACAATTCAAGAGTGGAATCATGCTAGGAAATTCAGTGTAAAACCATCAATAGATACTTGGTCACACCCTCAAGCAATATACATCAAAATTCTTCATCAAATCTTATAATAGATCTTAGATTCATAGTTCAAAACATACTAAAATAATCACAATTTCATGAACCCCAACATAGTGTGCAGTGAAATTCAAAATAAGTAAGACCCATGAGTAAATCAACTTTAAATCATGAAATTTAGGTAAAAAGAAAGATTGGGCACCATGGGTGAAAGGACCCATTGGTTGAAATCTACATACCTTAGCTTTGGAGAATTTCTTGAAGAAGATTTTAATGGAGACTTGAAGCTTGAGTGAAATCATTAAGATCTGAAAGAGATTTGGACACTTGAATTTTTTAAGGTGAAATATTGTTTAAGTGTTTGAGAGAGTATTTGGGAATGTCTTGAATGATATGAAGGTAAAATATGGCTAAGTATAGGTGTTTTCACGCATAGGAAGGCTTAGGCCCAAGACCCAAAAGCCTTGAAGTGGAAAAGAAATAACAGGCCAAAAATAACACTGATCCGCGCCCTAGCCGCGTCGCGCCAGGGGCGCCTATCGTCACTGGAATTTGCAATTATTGATTTTTGAATTTTGATACAGTTGCCCTTAAATCAGGGTTAGACCCATTTCCCGCTCAATTTTTCCCCTAAACAAGAATATGAAGTTAAATTTTTGATATCATGCGTGGATTCTGAGATATATGAAAATTACAATTTTGGGCACTTCTAAGGCATATTTTCGAGCACTTTTTGGGGTCGTTTCAATATCTAAATTATTGCAATCTGGTGCAACTTATTATTTCTCCCTGCGAGATCTAGCCTTCTCTCCCTTCTTCGCATTCACGGTGGGACCCTCCATGTTCATAGAGGTCTACTTCCCTTCTTCACATTTGCAGATAACTTCTCCGCATTCATGGAGCTATGGACATGTGTGATCTTCGCAGTCTCACTCCTGCATTCGTGGAGTGTATTATACCTGAACAGTTTTTAAATTGAAAAAACCATTTTCATAATTTTCAAGCTTTGTTGGCCGAATTTTTAGGAGACTTTTTTAGGGAAATAATGTTAAATTGATCAATTTCCATTACTTTTCTCTTAATTTTATCTTGTGTTTCATGATTTTGGATATTTAAATTGGATTTTCCATGACTTAGATTTGGTAACTTTTATTGTTGATTTCACCCATAATTTGAGCTTAATTATAGTAGAATTTTCACCCACAAACTACTTTTCTTATGTAGAATCATAATTTTGAATTTATTTCCAAATTCGAGAACTTCAAAATTTTAGCCCTAATTTTGGCCATTTTTCTCCTAAGCCTAATTCGTGCTAATATGAGTATCAAAATTTATCTCTTGATGCATATAATTTATTATTGATAGTGGTTGATTGATTTGGAGCTCGTTTCGAGATTTGAGTTGATCGAAAGCTTGGTTGGGATGTAGTTTCAGCATCGAGGTTGGTTCGGCTAATCTTTTTGGGACTGAATTTAAGTTATTAGATATGTTTATGTGATGATTGTAAGATTTAGGATGTTTCATGAGTAATTGTATTGATATGATAGTATTTTGGTGAAAATGCAATATTGATTATATTATAATTGGAGTAAATTGAGACTTTGTTGGTAAATTAAGAGGTATTCTTGAGATTTGAGATATTTTAGATGTTATTGTGATAATATGAAATTTGTGATATCATTTGGGG
Organism: Solanum virginianum; assembly: GCA_000787875.1. Taxonomy (NCBI): domain Eukaryota; kingdom Viridiplantae; phylum Streptophyta; class Magnoliopsida; order Solanales; family Solanaceae; genus Solanum; species Solanum virginianum. Next base: position 36,822 of record DF358403.1, read on the forward strand.
GAATTTTGTGGTAATTCGATGGCATTTCTGATACTTTCGGGAATCATATGCATATCTTGGGACTTAGGAAGTCAATGTTATTGGTATTTGAGCTATTGATGTTAGTATGGTGGTTTGAGGCATGTTGATGGTTTGTGGTACCAATTGTGACACTTGACTTTATTTACCTGACTCTATGATTGTTATTTATCAGTATTAATATTATATTATTGTTATGTACTTTGATTTGTGGCATCAACATGCATTCATCTCATATTGCATCTATTCCACCCCTTGATGCTGAGGTTGCAAGGGAGAGATTGTACCACTTTTTAAAACCTCTTGACCACGTTGAGATGGCAAGGTTGAGATATTATGATTGAGAGATTTCAGTATATACTCTGCGAGGCCCTCGAGTTCTATCTGGTAGCTTTAGCTCGATAGATATGTACATCGGCTGTGCGATAGTTATGATTCCACCCCATGCATTGCATACATGCATATCATTTGCATTACATCACTGTTTGTATTTCGTATCTTTAACTGTTCTATTAAATGTATATATATATATATATATATATTGTGTAATAACCCCTTCAATGCAGGTGATAGAGACTCTTAGTTATTACATGCTTAATTGATTTCTCCTACCAATCGATTGAACCTATTGGGAACATTTTGGTATGCTCACCCTTACTTTGTTTTCTCCCTGCAAATCGAGCACGGGGACTTCCACGGGGTAGCTGATCTTATTGTGCGGAGTTTCTTATGATTTCTAGATTCAGCATGAGACTCAAACTTCGAGTCGTCGATATTTCTTTGAGACTTCATCTTGTTGTTATCTATCCTAGACTATGTATTTTACTTATGATATAGCATTATATTTACTCATTCTTATTACTTAGAAGCTCTTGTACTCATTACTCTAGGTCTTAGGATTTAAATTAAGTGTTATGGTTGCTTTTACTTTGGATTTACTTTCTTTACTCGTGATTCTATTTTGGATCGTGACCAAAAACTGGGGGCCTCAAATTTTGGAGGCTAAGAAAATTGCCTTTTTCCTTAAACCTTGTAGAGTCTGCATTGTTTCCTTAATAACTTATACATGTATTAGTTATATGGAGTTTTAAATTACAAACCAAACAATGTATTAGGTGTGTTGAACTTTATATAGTGTAAAAGGATGCTACTAAACATGGTATTACTTTTTGAGAATATAATGCATGAATAACTTTGCTCCAACCACCTATCAAACACCTCATAAATATTTATATCTAATGAAAATCTAGATTGGGATCATGTTTTACATATAATTTCTGTTATTCAGAAAATTTGAGTGAATTTTAAATATAACTGCATTTTAACTTTTTAATATTGTAAGCCAATCAAATCTCATCTAAATTAGTTAACAAAGCATAACTTATGTAAGAAAGTTAACATTCGATGTAGTTGAAAAGAGAGCTAAGAAGGGATAGCATATTATGATACATATAAGCAAGGACAAAGGAATAGACTAAATGAGCAAGAGATAGAAACTAGGGAACATACTTGAGAATGATGGCCTAACAACCTAATCACAACAAGATCTTTCTACAGAAGTCAATTAACCAAAGCGATACTAATAAAATCACTACTATTCACTACAATAGCCAAGGGGCCAATCCAACTTTTCCAATCAGGGAGTACTATAAAGATAAGTCTATGTTGCACATATAACTGATGATGTTCATGCTCCAATAAGAAAGCGGTCGCTGTTAGCAATTAACCTAACCGGAGGTTAGGGTCGAATCCACAGGGAATACAGGGCTTGACTATAAGACTTCACTACTAATCATTTCAAGCATTCATAACTACAATCTAAATGGGGGGTTTGTGATGAAAAAACAAAGTAAAATAAACAGTAAACTATAACACGAGGAAACACTCAATTTAGGGACAACTTGGGAATTGTGTTCCTATAGTTCGTTGGCTCGATTACCCTAGATAACATAACTACAATTGGAGATTCATGTGCAGGACAGTAACATAGGTTCTTCTAGCCCTCTTGTGAAGGTGAAGGTCGAATTTCACCATGGCGCTTGGTTGGCCTCCATGGCGTGCCAACTAACTGTTACCTATTATCCCAGCCAACCTCCCCTTGGTTAGTTTTAGTTGATTAGATGAGAACACATCAATCAAATCCTGTCATCCACTTTCCTTTTCTTACTCGTCACTACCTTGGTTAGGATTGTTATAGTAGGCGGGGTTTGGTGTTGGGCACCACCAAACAACAATCATAATGAAGGGAAATATACAATACATGCAAAACCCCAATCATAGAGATGCAATAAACCTAGGTTATTTCAAGTCAACTACCCATGGTTCCCATAATCATAAGTTGTGAGTGCTTAGCTACTCATGGCTAAGGCAAAACAAACAAGAATGCAAATACAAGACATAGTTGAGAGTTTTACTAAGAACAATGAAGAGTGTAGATACCACAAGTTGCAAACTCAAAAGCTTGATAGATTAGCAATGAGTACAAAGTAAGATTTGCAATCCCCAAAATGGGTTTTCCAAGAGAAGAATGCAAATACAAGACATAGTTGAGAGATTAACAAAGAGTACGAAGCAAGAGTGTCAAACACCAAAATGAGTTTGCAAACAAAAAACGAAAAACTAAGCTAAAACCCTAAAAGATTCTTGAGAGAATATTCAAAGGCAAATTCTATATTCTAAAATCTAAAATCCCACAATAAAACCCTAACTAAAGCTATTTATAGTGTTTACAGAATAAACCCTAAAAATAACATAGAAAAGACAACTGGCAGCTGGTAAGCCTCGCAGGTACGACTCATAGGGTGACCTATGAGTCATAGTCGAGGTCTAATATCAGGTTCTTAGCATCTTGGACTCAACTGGTACGACCCACTGGTACGAGTCATTGCTTAGGCTACAACCCGTATGATCCTCTCGTAGTCTAGGCCTTCAAATTTTGATCCAAAATTTTGGCTCTCTGATTCTTGGTACAAGTCCACCTATACAAGTCATAGTGCAACTTACGACTCATAGGATGACCTCATAGGGTTGACCTCAACTTAGCAGATTTATGAGTTTTTGGTCTCTATTTCTTGCTACGACAAAAACCTACGACACATAACTTGGGCTACAACTTGTAGGTGAACTCATATGTCCTATGGTTCAGCAAAATCTGCAAATTTGCTCCAAAATCATGCCAACCTAACCTTTCTACAAGAACAACACAAAAACACATAAAAAACATAAAAAGTCACATTAAGAACTCACAAAAATCCCTTATTTTAGACATCAAATGCGATGTATTTTGACAGCACATCAACACCCTCAACATAGAATTATTACCTGTCCTCAAGCGACGACTCAATCTACACAGACAATAAGAAATACATAGCAGCTATACCAATGACATATACATCATACAATTTAATCCAGGGACCCAACTATCATTTTCAAAACCAGATGGCAAAGTCACTGAGCAAAAAAAAACATGATGATGAATCTGGCAACCAAACTATGATAAGCTAAGGAAAATTAACCATCCACAATCACTAGTGCAGCCATATGCTAATCAAGTAGTGAAAATGCCCTCACAGAAAAGAAGTCCCTCTTACTCAATCAAGAAGCATTTAAAATTCAAGGACTGAGGAAAGATTCTCACTCTCACAATTGAAATTCATGCATAGTAACTAACACCATAGGCTTGCCTCTATACTCATCTTCTGGCTTGGTAATAAAGTGGATTTGAGGACTTATAGGCTTGTGTGGATGATCCCATCCATACAAATATGAAATAAATAAGGCTCATCCTAAAAGAAATTTTTTACATTATACATAAACTTATGACGTGGCTTGTAATATAGGTTCAGGGGGCTCTTGCATGGAAGTTTAGGCAAGTAGTGACTAAAAGATATCCTTGAACCAAGTTTACCAACACTTTTTGCTTTCATAACCCAACCTTTTTCAATAAATTCACCATTATTCTCATGTTTCAAACTTTTTCTCGAGTGCTTTCTTTCTATTTTCAGTTGTGCCTTATTTCTAAACTTAATTCTTACTACTTTTTCTCTAATCAATGCACTTTTCTTTTCTTTTTTCTTCACTCAACTCATTATTTTTCATTTCTTTCTTTATTTCCCAAATAACCACCTCATTGTTATTACTTTACTACAATAAGGGCCACCCTCAACTTAGGTTTTTAGCCTGAGGTGAAGTACATAATATCTATACCTCAAACCAGGGCCACAACTTGTAGCCACCCTCAACTTAGGCTTTTAGCCTCAATTTAGGTTATATATCCAAGGATAGACTAGGATCAATATCAAGGTATTTTATCAAACAAGGTTAAACTAGCAAGGTCTCAAGAAAGAATGAGTACATGAGAAGCTCAAAAATTTGGAACAAAGGATTCACTCACTCATTTAGTGGGTCATTTAGGCTAAAAGTGGGTTCACTTAAAGAACAAAGGCCTAAGATATTTTCCATATCAACCACATCACCAAACCAAGTTTAGATTAACAAGGCAAGTTTTGAGTCCATACAAGATGCATTAGTGTAGCAACATAAGCTCACAACACACATGACATTGCACCTACAATCAAGTATAGACTCACAGGTCATGCTTCAAGCCTCAGCTTACCTTTATATTATCAAAACAAATATTACCAGATACCCAACATGCATGAATGTATTAGTAAGCAAGATCTCAAAGAACTTTTTGAGGGTATCCAATTTTTCATCAAAACTGTAAAAAGTATCTATAGACTATGTGTATACCAACAGATAATACTACTACGAATTTACACATTATCTATACTACATAAATATACCAGTTCAACAGAAAATTAAACACCCACAAGGAAAAAGAATCATAGAAAGAAAACCTTGTGATCAAAAATAGGAGTTATGGACTTAAGGCTACTCAGACTTCACCTTAATCCATAACTTCCCACACTATACCAAAATAGGATACTTTGTCCTCAAAGTAAAGACACATAGAAGAGGTACAAGGGACATACCTTGGGTTGCCTCCAAGGAAGCGCCTGATTTATCGTGGCAGCATGACAGGAAGCTTTTGTACTCATTCCTCCTCAAGGTCCCAGTCTTCTACAATCTTAATTTTTTCCATGTCACCCATGTACAATTTGACCCTCTGTCCATTGACTTTGAAAGTTTTACCATCCCTACTTTCTAAATCAATGGCTCCATAACTCAAAACACATACAACTTTGAAGGGCCCCATCCACTTAGATCTAAGTTTCCCAGGAAACCACCTCAACCTAGAGTTATAAAGAAACAACATGTCTCCTGGAGAAAATTAGCAGTTCTCAATTCTGTGATCATGATGAACTTTCATCCTTTGCTTGTACAATGCAGAACTCTCATATGCTCGCAGCCTAAACTCATCAAATCCATTTACTTACATCAATCTAGATATCGCTGCTTCATTCCAGTCTAGATTCAACTTCTTAAGTGCCCATAATCCCTTATACTCAAGCTCAACTGGCAGGTGACAGAATTTCCCAAACACTAATTGGTAAGAGGACATTCTAATAAGAGTTTTGAAAGCTATGCAGTAGGCCCATAAAACATCATCCAACTTTCTTGACCAGTCAGTACGATTTACATTCACCATTTTGGATAGGATTTGCTTGATTTCCCTATTTGATACCTCTACTTTTCCACTTGTTTGGGGATGGTATGGGGTTGCTACTCGATGCTTCACACCATATCCTTTAAGGAGAGCTTTGAACAATTGGTGCAAAAATAAGAACCTCCATAACTGATAATTACTCGAGGTGTACCAAACCTGGAGAAAATGTTTCTTCAGAGAAACCCGGTAACACTCTTACCTTCATTGTTCGATAGAGCTATGGCTTCTACCCATTTAGATATATAATCAACTGCAACCAAAATGTACTTATTAACATATGAGCTAACAAAGGGTCCCATAAAATTAATGCCCTAAACATCGAATAGTTCTATCACCAAATAGGATTTAGAGGAAGCTCATGCCTTCGCGAGACCCCACCCTCTCTTTGACATATATCACACAACTTAACATAATCATGGGTATCCTAATGTATAGACGACCAATAGTAGCCACATTTTAACACCTTGTAAGTAGTTCAAGCTCCATTGTGATGACCACCTACCAATGAAGAGTGGCATGCTTCAAGAATACTCATCATTTCCACTTCTAGCACACATGTGTGGATGATCCCATCCATACAAATATGAAATAAATAAGGCTCATCCTAAAAGAAATTTTTTACATTATACATAAACTTATGACGTTAATAGGTGTTCAAATTAAGCAGCACTATCACTCACCAAGTAGTTAGCATAGTCTGCAAACTAAGGTATAAGACCATGTGAGGCGGCCAAAACTCTTTCATCAGGGAATGAGTAATTTATGTCAATACCATCATTAAACTTCACCATAGCTTCACCTCTTAATCTGGAGAGATGATCGGCTACTTAATTTTCTGATC
>DF358403.1:43318-55021 GCA_000787875.1 Solanum virginianum
GATCGGCTACTTAATTTTCTGATCCCTTACTGTCAAACACATCAAAGTTAAACTCTTGCAAGAGAAGTACCCATCTGATCAATCTTGGTTTTGCATCCTTATTGGCCATCAAATACTTGAGTGTCATATTGTCAGTGTTCACAATCACCTTAGCCCCCAACAAGTATGATCGGAAACTTTCAAAGGCAAAAACTAAAGCAAACAATTCTTGTTTGGTCACTCTATAGTTTTTTTTGGGCCACATTTAGTGCTTTGCTGGCATAATAGATCGGATATAGAATTCTCTCCCTTTGTTGCCCCAAGACCACACCTAGAGCAACCGCCCATATTTAGTGCTTTGCTAGCATAATAGATCGAATGCAGAATTCTCTCCCTTTGTTGCCCCAACACCATACCTAATGCAACCCCACTTGCATCACACATTAGTTCAAATGGTTGTGACCAATCTGGAGCCACAATAATGGGTGTTGTGGTCAACCTTCTTTGCAATTCTTTGAAGCCGTGCATACATGAATCATCAAACACAAACTTGGCTTCTTACCCCAACAACTTACACAAGGGTTGTGAGATCTTAGAAAAATCCTTTATGAAGCGGTGGTAGAATCCGGCATGGCCTAGAAAGATCCTATTACCTTTTACTGAAATTGGTGGTGGAAATTTCTCTATAACCTCAATTTTAGCTTTATCTACCTCAATTCCCTTGCCTAAAATTTTGTGACCATGGACGATGCCTTCTTTGACCATAAAATGACATTTCTCCCAATTTAGCACCAAGTGACTCTTAACGCACCTCTACAAAACATCATGTAAATGTAACAAGCATTCTTTAAAAGACTGGCCAATAACCCTAAAGTCATCCATGAACACCTCAATAGTGCTCTCAACAATGTCCGAGAAGATAGATATCATACATCTTTGAAATGTTATTGGAGCGTTACATAGTCTAAAAGGCATTCTCTTAAATGCAAAGGTACTATAAGCACATGTGAAAGTTGTCTTCTCCTGGTCCTCAGGCATGGTAACAATTTGATTATACCCAAAATATCCATCAAGGAAACAGTACCATCCCTTCTCTGCCAATCTTTCGAGCATATGATCCATCAAGGGCATAGAAAAATGATATTTCTCTGTAGAAGCATTGAGTTTTATATAATCCATGCATACTCTCCATCCAATGACTGGTCTCATGGGGATTAATTTATTCCTTGCATTAGGCACCACTATGATACCTCCCTTTTTTAGAACATACTGCACTGGATTTACCCACTCACTATCGGCAATTGGGTAGATTACTCTTGCATCTAACCACTTGATGATTTCTTTCCTCACTACCTCTTGCATTGGGGGGTTTAACCTGCTTTGATGCTCAATACTCGGTTTATAATCCTTGACTAGTTGAATCTTGTGAGTGGTTATCCTAGGGGGGATACCAATAATGTCTGCAATTGTTCACCCAATGGCCCTTTTGAATTGCTTGAGAACTGAAACAAGGGCCTCTGTTTGAGCTTCACTCAAGTCTACTACAATGATACCAAGCAATGTATTATTCTCTCCCAAGTATGCGTATTTCAGGTGTGATGGTAGTGCCTTTAACTCTAACTCTGGTGGGACTTCTACAGAAGGCTTTGTAAGTGGTGTTTCCCTATTGCATAAATCTAACTATAACCTTGCTTGTCGCCTTGGCCCAAATGACACCCCAAGAGCATTTATCATTTCCTCATAATCAGGAATGTTGTCACCATCAAAATTCATCAACACAGCCACAAAAGGATCAACTCTGAGCCTTAATTCTAATGGGATCTCCGCTTCAATGTCCTCACCCGTTGAGATCATTGAAATGACCTAGAACACAAAACTCTTTCCATCTTGTTGACCTACTTGGAAAACAACTACCTCTTCACCAAACATGAAAGTGAGTAGGCTCTTTTCCATAACAACTAAAACTCCACCTATCGCTATTGGCCTACTTGAAATACAACCGCCTATTCACCAAACCTGAAAGTAAGCAAAATCTTTTCCATATCAACCAATGCTCTACCTGTGGCTAAGAAAGGTCTTCCCAAGATGATAGGAACTGCAAAATTAAGCTCACAGTCAAGTATAACAGAATTTGCAGGAAATATAAATTTGACTATCTTTACCAGCACATCATATAGTGTCCCCACAGACTTCTTGACCATTCTGTCTGCCATCAACAACCGCATCTTCGTAGGGACAAGGCTCCCCAAACCAAGATTCCTGAATACAACAAGAGGCATTAAGGTAATGCTAGCCCCCAAGTCACATAGTGTTTTAGCAAACTCAAACTCTCCTATAGTGTATGGTATGGTGAATACACCTGGGTCTTCCCTTTTTGTACCAAAGATTTTGTAGTGATGACACTATAATATTGAAAATTTTGAGAAAGTTCTTGGCTTAGTTTTTGTTTCTTCTTGACTAAATCTTTTATCCATTTGGGATGCCCTGACATTCTCTCAAGAGCTTCTTTTAAAGGGATGTCTAATGATAATTTCTTAAGCATCACTAAGAACTATTCAAACCTACTTTCCTCCTTTCTCTTCCCAAGCCTTTAAGGAAAAGGGGGAGGGGGCCTTGGAAAGGTTTTATATTTCTTGGGTTGCTCTTCCGTGTTGTATGCCTTGGTCTCTTCATTCATTCTCTTCTTGTAGCTTCCATTTTTGACCATTGGTATAGAGGGATCCACAGTGCTTTTGCCACTTCGAGTCATCACTGCCATGTAATTCCCTTCATTCTTAGAATTTTGAACTGTATTGCTTGGTAAGGTGCCCTTTTTGCGTTGGTTCAGTTATGAAGAAAATTTCCCAAATTATTGTTCTAGTGGCTTAATCACCACTGAGTGAGACTCTATTTTTTTGTTAATACTTGAAATATCCACTTTCATTCCCTTATTGAACATCTCTTTGATCCTGGAGGTACTTGACCTGGCATCACGATCGTGAGGTGGCACATAAGGACCATTCTTGTAGTCTTCTCTTCTTCCCCATTCGGCATCCGACACTCTCTCATTTTCATAGTATCCACCTTAGTTATCTCTATATGCACCATCATGGTTGAAGTTCTGTCCTTGATTCCCAGAACCTTGCCTCCAATAGTCCAAATTGGACCCTTGGGTATTATTCTGGAAACCCGCTGCTTGGTTGCTTACAAAACATGCATTTTAATCAAAGAATGGATCATCATAGATAGGAGCCTTCGGAGGTTGGTTAGTGATTACTTTGACACTTGCTTAGTTTTGCTTTAAAACCAAATCCATACTTGTTCAAAGTTGAGCAAGTTGCTTCATGATCTCTTCGTTTATCTTTGCTTGCTCATTATTGGCGTTGACCGCATAAGAACCCTTTGTTGCACAATGCTCTCATTGACCCCATGCTCTATTGGTTTTAACCACTTACTCCATTCTTGCGGCTATCAATGCAAAAGGTTGGTCAATAAACATGCCTCCCATGATTCTGTCGGTGCAAGCTTGACTATTCTCATCAAGTACCCAATAAAAAATCTCAACCAAGGCATCATCAACAATCTTATGATTGGGCACCATCCTCAAGCATTTAGTAAATCTCTCCCATATTATGCTAATATAGTCACCCAACAATTGCTCAAAGTTGTTGATTTGATCCTTGAGCTTCAACGTCTTTAATCTTGGGAAATATCTTTCCAGTAATACTCTCTAAAGCTCAGCCCAACTTGTAATAGTGCCTAAAGGAAGCTTAGACAACCACTAGCTGCATTACCAGTCAATGATAATGAAAAGACTCTTAAACCAATAATAGTACCTAGAGAGAGCTTGGACAATAATACAACTTCATTGCTTGACACTAATACAACTTCATGATAGTGGAAACACTATTAAACCAATAACATCAAGAGAAAGATTTTGTGTCCCCATGACACTCTTGCAAACAAACACCATATTTTGGAGATGACAGTGGGGATCCTCTATAGGTAGCCCTGTGAATAATCTGCGATTTTGGAGCATTTAGGGAAACCCACTTGATACCATGAACTTAGTATCTACTGATAAAGGGGGAAGTACTATCGCACCGGTAACATCCATGGCCGAATTCAATCGATACTGGTTCTATCCATAGATGTTTTCATTGAAGTCCCTAAGTTGTGGCCTGTTACCCCTTGGTGGTGGATTCTCCTCTCTACCCATATCCTCATTTATATCCATATACTCCTCAACCTTCATGTCCTCATTCACTTGGGCTATTCTTCTCAAAAGTCGATGGATTTCCAAATTGATCGAAGCTAAAAGATTACCTTAGCTCCTTGTGTTGGGCATACAACCTAGCATACCCTGTAAGTAAAATCAAACAACAACAATAAAAACAAAACTAAAATACACAAGACTCTGGAAATCAACACTAGAATTAACTAATAGTGAAATCAAGTCAAAACCTAGACGTATTTTGCGGCAGCGGCGCTATAATTTTTAATGATGTTCACACTCCAATAAGAAAGCGGGCGTTCTCAACAAATAACCTAATAGAAGTCTAGGGTCGAATCCACAGGGAATATAGGGATTGACTACAAGACTTCACTACTAATCATTTCAAGCATTCATAACCACAATCTCCAAATGGGGTTTTTGTGATTCAAAAACAAAATAAAATAAAATAAACACTAAACTATAATGCGAGAAAACACTCAATTTTAGGGACAACATGGGAATCGTGTTCCCCATGGTTTGTTGACTCAATTTCTCTAGATAACATAACTATAATTGGAGATTCGCATGCAGGATGAGAACTTAGGTTCTTCCAGCCTTCTTGTGAAGGTGAGGGTTGAATTTCACCATGGCGCTTGGTCATCCACTATGGTGTGCCAACTAACTATTATCTATTGTCCCAGTCAACCTCTCCTTGGTCAGGCTTGGTTGATAAGAACATATCAATTAAATCTTGTCATCAATTTTCCTTTTACTATTCATCACTACCTTGGTCGGGATCATGATAGTAGGCGAGGTTTGGTGTTGGCCACCATCATACAACAATCAATATGAAGGGAATTAGATAATACATACAAAACCCCAATCATAGAAATGCAATAAACTTAGGTCATACCAAGTCAACTACCCATGGATCCCACAACCCCAAGTTGTGGGTGTTTAGCTACTCATAACTAAAGCAAAACCAATAAAAATGCAAATATATAGCATAGTTGAGAGTTTTTCCAAAAGCAATGAAAAGTGTAGAGACCACAAGTTGCAAACCCAAATGCTTGATAGATTGGCAATAAGTATAATGCAAGATTTGCAATCCCAAAATTGGATTTTCCAAGAGAAAATGATAAACTAAGCTAAAACCCTAAAAGATTCTTGAGAGAATGTTCAAAGGAAAATTCTATCTTCTAAAATCTGGAATACCGTAATAAAACCCTAACTATAGCTATTTATAGTGTTTATAAAATAACCCTAAAAATTACATAGAAAAGATAGCTAGCAGCTGGTATGCCTCGAGGTACAACTCATAGGGTGAGCTACGAGTCGTAGTCGGGGTCTCATATCAGGTTCTTGGCATTTTGGACTCAACTGGTATGACCTACTGGTACGAGTCATTGCTAGGGCTATGACTCATATGTTCTTCTCGTAGTTTAGGCCTTCATTTCTTGGTATCTTGGACTGAACTGGTATGACTCATAGGTACAAGTCGTTACTTGAGCTTTGACTCGTATGTTTGTCTCGTAGTCTTGGTCTTCAATTTTTTTGTCAAACATTTTGGCTCTCTGATTCTTTCTATGAGTCCACCTATACGAGTCGTAGTGCAACTTACAACTCGTAGGATGGCCTCATAGGGTTGACCTCCATTTAGCAGATTTCTAAGTTTTTGGTTTATTTTTCTTGCTACGACACACCCTACGAATCGTAGCCTAGGGTACGACTCATAGGTAAGCTCGTACGTCCTATGCTTCAGCAAAATATTCAAATTTTCTCCAAAATCATACCAACCTAACATTTTTGCAAGAACAACACAAAAACAAGTAAAAAACATAAAAAGTCACATTGAGAACTCATAAAATCCCTTGTTTAGGCATCAAATATGTAGTATTTTGATAGTGCATTAGCATGTAAACCATCATTGAGGCTAAAAACCTAAGTTGAGGGTGGCTACAAGTTATGGCCCTGGTTTGAGGAACATATATTGTGTACTTAACCTCAGGCTAAAAGCCTAAGTTGAGGGTGGCCTTTATTGTGGTAAAGTAATGAAAATAAGGTGGTTAGTTGAAGAAAAAGTAGCAAGAATTGAGTTCGAAAATAAGGCACAACTGAAAATAGAAAGAAAGCACTCAAGAAAAAGTTTGAAGTAGGAGAATAAGGGTGGATTTATTGAAAAGGGGGTGGTTATGAAAGCAAAAAGTGTTGGTAAAGATGGTTCAAGGATAGCTTTTAGTCACTACTTGACTAAAATGTTATATCAAAGCCCCCTGAACGTATGTTACAAACCCATAAGTCCTAAAGTGATCCAAATCCACTTTATCACCAAGCCAAAAGATGAGTATAGAATCTATCTTAGAATGTACATTCTCCTTACAAACCCATAAGTCCTAAAGTGATCCAAATCCACTTTATCACCAAGCCAAAAGATGAGTATAGAAGAAAGTCTATGGTACTAGTCATTATGCATGAATTTCAAATGTGAGAGTGAGAATGCTTCCTCAGTCTCTGAATTCTAAATGCTTCTTGAGTGAGTAAGAGGGACTTCTTTTCTGTGAGGGCATTTACACTACTTGATTAGCATATGGCTACAATAGTGATTGTGGATGGATGATGCTCCTTAGCCTATCATAGTTGGGCTACCAGATTAATCATTATGTTTTGTTATGCTCAGTAACTGTGCAATTTGATTTTGAAAATGATAGTTCGGTACCTGAATAAGAGGAATTAATATATATGCCATTAGTATAGCTGCTATGTATTTTGCTTTGTCTACATAGATTAAGTCGTTGCTTAAGGACAAACAATAATTCTAACTTGAGGGTATTGATGTGCTGTCAAAATACAACACATTTGAGGACTAAAACAAGGTATTTTGTGAGTTCTTAATGTAACCTTTTTATGGTTTTTATTTGTTTTTGTCTTGTTCTTGTAGAAAAGTTAGGTTGGCATGATTTCGAAGAAAAGTTGTAGATTTTATGGAATTATAGGACATACGAGCTCACCTATGAGTCTTAGTCCAAGCTACAAGTCGTAGGGTGTGTCATAACAAGAAATAGAGACCAAAAATAAAAAATCTTCTAAATGGAGGTCACCCCTATAAGGCCATCCTACGAGTTGTAAGTCTCACTACGACTCGTATGGGTGGAATCGTAGCAGGAGTCAGAGAGCTAAAATATTGGACCAAAAACTAAAGGCCTAGACTATGAGAATAGCATACTCAGTGGGTCATACCAATTGACTCCAAATGCCAAGAACCTGATATGAGACCCCGATTATAACTCGTAGGCCATCTTAGAGTCGTACCTGTGAGGCGTACAAGCTGTTAGCTTTCTTTTCTGTGTAATATTAGGGTTATTTTGTAAACACTATATATAGTTTAAGTTAGGGTTTGGAAAGGGAGATTCAAACCAGAGAAGTTTTTATCATCTTTGAATATTCTCTCAAGGAAACTTTTAGGTTTTTAGGTTAGATTATCTTTTTCTCTTGGAAAACCCAATTTTGGAGATTGTAAACCTTGTTTTGTGCTTATTACCAATTTATCAAGCTTGTGGTTTGGAACTTGTGGTATCTTCAATGTTCATTGCCTTGGTTAAAATTCTCAATAATGTCATTTATTTGCATTTTTGCTTGTTTTGCCTTAGCCATGAGTAGCTAAGCACCCACAACTTGGGGTTGTGGGAACCATGGGTATTTGACTTGAGATAACCTCGATTTATTGCATTTCTATGATTAGGGTTTTGCATGTATTGTTTATTTCCCTTCATTATTATTGTTGTTTGGTGGTGGCCAACACCAAACCGCACCTACTATCATGATCCCGACCATGGTAGTGACGAATAGGAAAAGGGAAGTAGATGACAGAATTTGATTGATATATTCTCGTCTAATCAACCAAACCTGACTAATGAGAGGTTAACTGGGACAATAGATAATGGTAAGTTGGCACAATATGGTAGCCAACCAAGCGCCATGGTGAAATTCAACCTTCAACATCACAAGAATGCTGGAAGAACCTAAGTTACTATCCTGCATGGGAATCTCCAATTCTAGTTATTTTACCTAGGTTAATGCTCATAAAGTTCAATGACTATTTTTCTTATATATATAAATGTATATATGAGGTAGAATGTTGATTCCATATGGATTTTGATATGATCAAGTAGGTGGTTTTGATGTTCCCTTTTTAAGAAATTCTCTAAGACTTATATGATTTATAATTGTTTCATGCATCAATTGAGCTCACCTTGATTTCAATGAAAGTTTCCTATGAATTATGACTATGACTAAGGCATTTATGAAGAGCTACAAAGTTAAATTTTACCAAAGATATATGTGTGATGATTGTTACCCTAAGCTATTTAAGAAAGATCCTTGAGTTCGAGCTACTCTTATAATTCTAAGAGTATGATTTAAAAGATTCTATGTGATGACTTAGCACTGAGAGGACTATAGATTAGAACTCATCCCACTAGTTGAGGCATAATCCCTTGAAGCTAAATCTTAATGTCGCTAACTTTGTGCCATGATAGGAGCCTTATATGCTTGGCTAGTGGATCCACATAGACCCAAAAGTTAAGAAAGATGCAAGTATAAAGTTACTAACTTTTGGATATCTATCTTAGAATGTACATTCTCCTTTTCCTAATGGAAGCAGTGCATTGGGATTTTTCCTGTGGAAGGAGTTAATCGAATTCCATGTAGTAGCTCACATAGTCTTACTATCAGTTATGATCCACTCCCACAAGTTTACCTAATCTTATGATAACTCTTTACTTTATGTGTTTCCTTATAAATTGTCTCATATTGATCTAAGCTACATTCCTTGTGTATGTTTAAGCTTATTTCATGACTCTTTAATCTTATGTATACCTATATCTTATGTTTAATTATGATGGCATTTCAATTTTATTTGTGCATTGCATCTCACATACTTAGTACATTCAAACATACTAATGCATATTAGCCTGTATGATTTAACCATGTAGGGACAAGTACTCCTCCACCAGCTCGTGGCTAGTTGTTAGCATTCGATACAAGCTTAGTATTGTGGTGGACCCTTAGTTTGGAAATCCACACATTTTCCACTCCATTCCGTACTTTTGTTTTTAGATAATGTATTTAGAGCCATTTGGAGGCTTTTACTTTCTATGTTTTCGATCATGGATGTTCTTTCTATTTGATGAAAATCGATCGTATAGGTTCCGTTCATTATATAGCAGTGGTATGCCTATGAACAATTGATGTTTTCTAATTTCTCTGCTTTTTAATGTTGCTCTATTGCATAAGGTAGCCCATAGCCCCTTTTCCTTGTGCTTTTCCACAATAGGTTTCTACTTAATGCCTATGATTGCTTGAGATGTTTAGATGGCTTAGGTGAGGTGCCTTTGGGCATCTCATTCACTGTGTGATGGCTAGGCCCCTAGGTTGAATTGTTACAAACTTGGTATCAGAGCACAAAATTTTAAAATGTTCCTTGAATGTCCATGCATGCCCCGTAGCATAGAGTCTCATTCAAGGTTGTGAAATGAACCACTATCTTGAATGAGAGGTAATGACTCCCAAGATACACCTCCTTTTTTAAAGGTTAAAGTGGTTATTGTTAAGATGTAGGATCGATCCTACAAGGTAATGACTCCCAAGATACACCTCCTAATCGAGGTTAGGATCGATCCTACAAGGAATATGGTAGACTTAGATCTCCATCTAAATAGGCGTTATGCCTACAGGCCATGCTAAGCTGAGGCTCTACTGTACTTGGCTCTCAAATACATCGATGCGACTACCCACGGGTGTAAGTCTCTCCTGAAAAGTGGCCACCATGAATGCCTGCATACGAGCCTCAGCCTCTGAGATGGCCTAGCGGACCCAAGGTCAAATTTGCTTTAATAACTGAGTCAGCTGAGACACAGTGCAGGCTTGCCTCTGGGCCATAGCCTGAATAGATGTCGCTGACACGTAAACCATGCTAACGGGTGCTATCAATGTGGGCATAGTCTCTGGGGTAGTAGTAGAAACAGTGGCCCTTCTCTCTACATTAGTCTTTGTTTGTGGGGGCCTCTCAACAATAGGAGTAGTAGTGTTGGTGGTAGATGGAGGCTCAGGTGGTGGCACCGCAGCAAACATCTCTGGTATCTGAGCAGGGGTGCAGTGCTCACTGGAGGGCTACTAGATTGTCATCAACCTTTATCAGGCTAGCATCAAGCATCCACTGAACCTCGATCAAGGAGTCATAATAGTGTGGTATCTCCTCCCCCGACTCTATACAGAGTCTATATATCAGGCTTGGGAAAGGGATGGAGGTGGACCTCTTTAGGGCTACCTCATGTATCTGCTCCACTATCAGGTGGGCCCAATCAATCTCATAGCTAGCTAAGATACTAGCAACCAAAACTACACGATCCAACATTAGTGTATTATTAGAAAGGGTAGGCTGATTCTGTGATCTCACCATAGCCCACCAAAATTTGTCGGTGAAGCTGAGCGAGGCCTTCACTATGGGCTCTGCTGACATAGATATTCACTCAGTGTCTAGGCCCTGCTCTACAATGTGGTGAGCAACCCACCTCATCAAAGAGGCCCTATGATTTTGGTCCCTCGTCAGGGCCTTATCCTGAGTCTGCCCGAACCTCCTGTCGAACTTGCTATAGACTTAGGGGCTGGAAACTCTGAGCCAAATAGCATGCAGTGGATAGTAGCCTCTGATATATCCACCTGTACAACCCTCACTCTCATGTATGTCAATTGAGGCTGAGTGAGGGGTTTCTTCCCTTTGGGAAGAGAATCGATAACTGTGGTATGGTAGGATGCGAAGAACTCTTGAACCATTACCAAGGAGTACTTCCCCGATGGTCCGGCCAGCCACTAGAGCCTGTATCTGGTGATGGTGTACTGGATGGTTGGGATACTATACAATCTAGAAGTGATGATGTGGGGCTCCTCAAATATAGAATGAGCTATTCAGCCACACTCGTTCTTCTGTATGCCCTCCCAGTGGATAACCTACATTCCCTCGGTGCACTACCGACCAGATAGAGCATCCGAAGGTGAGTGTGGTATGGTGCTGAAGAATCTGACTCTGACTCATTATTTGATCCTGAGTCTGACTCATCTCTGAAGGGAGTCATCTGAATAGAACTGCTATCCTTTTTGCCTCCCTCTTCAGACTGGAGAGGGCGAACAACCGTAGCCTGAGTCTACTCTGCCTATCTTATGGTAGAAATGGATGGTTATTTAAGTTCTTGAACTAATTTTGCGAACAACCGTAGCCTGAGTCTACTCTGCCTATCTTATGGTAGTCCATGTCTGTGGTTGCTCGGCATCCAAGTTAGGTTGGACATCGAGCTTATCTACTGAGCCACTAGCCTCAAGGTTGCCTTGATCCTTCAAGGTATCTTCTCGTAGTCACTTTTGCAGGGCTCGTATCTCATTCTTCCTAGCTTTTGGCCATGGTACCTGAAACACATGCATTTAGCAAACATGATTAGCCCCCACAAGAAAAGGATTAAAAAATAAGAACATATCTG